>JAOBRH010489146.1:0-10055 GCA_027575125.1 Umimayanthus parasiticus | reverse complement strand
TAGTAATATTGTAAAGTGCTTAGAGCAATTAGTGGATAGGCGCTATATAAAAAAATTATTATTATTACTCTTATTATTATTATTATTATTATTATTATTATTATTATTATTATTCGTATTTGTTCTGGCAGGCGTCTTACAAGCAGTCTTGATAAAACACAGGTAAATCAATCCTATGCATATCACGAATCATTCGATTATATTTCAGATATGAAAGAAAATTGGGTTCATATCTTCGAGAAAGTGTTTCAGCTTTAGCATCTTTAAAACTTCAATGGATTTCCATACAATTCCTGCATTTCACATCCAAATTCATGGGATAATCCGTGGCACTACGTGTTAAATTTGAGAATAACGGACAAATCACCGGGCGAGATTATGAATTAACTTGGCCCTCGTATGTTTACGGGTTATGCAAATCTTGTTTCAAATACATGTTTTCATTTACAATCTGACAAAGTTGTTGCTTGGTAAAGATGTTCGCCAATTATGTCAAGATTATTCGTTTAAATTTTTCTTAGTCAGCTGTTGTTGAAGTTTCGCGAGCGTTTCTTGCCAGCTGGATACACACGGAGCGATTCCTTCCATCAGAGTATCTTGATACGCGGCAGCGGCATCACCGAGTGACTTGGGAGAGTAATGGCGAAGCTTGTCGGTAACCCAACCCACTTTCGTGATCTCGCTCCCACAATTCATCTCCGCTGACGTGACTGGTTGCCATGGCAACGGTGCAGAGTATCTGCTGTGATGGCCATGAAGACCACCGACCGAGTGTACGGGCGGTTGACTTGTAGAACACGTGCAAGTTGTCGCGTTTTTGTACCTTTCTTCCATTAGCAACCAGGGCGGGGTCTGCATTGTTGGACAAGTGACGAATTCAGGGGTTACATAGCAAGAGACATGGCGGTAATTGTCTACGCATGCGCTTCGATTACGTACGCGACGGTGGGGCTTACACTGCCTGTAGTCCCCCCTGGCAAAGTCCTGCAGATTGTCGGGATGGATAGTCCAGTAGCTTCCTTTGCCATTCTCACTGCGCTTTGTTTTCACGAAGCAGTCGTTAAGGGAAAGGTTGTGGCGAATGCTGTTCCTCCAGCTCTGGTCCTGGTGTCGAAAATACACGAAGCGTTCTTCGATGTAGCTGTAGATGTCGGCTAGGAGCAGCTTTTTGCTTGGCGAGCTCAGGATGGCCATCGCGATCAACGCCACGTAAGAATACGACGGCTTCTCGTCAGCATTCCTGGACCGTTGTATAAAGCTTCTGCTGTCGCTACTACGTTTAGGATTTGTACTTGGCAGGAATGTGCTCCGATGGTGCGGCCGCTGGTGCTGGTAATCATCGGAGTATTCTCCCTTTCTTTCAACCCTCGCCGAGTACACGATACTTCTCTGTGTAGCTAGCTCTTCAACACTTCCTGTTTTTCTGCAGCTCCCATTCCCACGGTCAAGGTAAGCGGTGGTATTTTCCGGATTGGAGCCACACTGAACTTTTTCTTGACGCCCCTTCTCTTCTTCATTCTCCTCTGTAAGCACTTTGCTTTCCCTTTTCATATGATTGGAATTGTTCTTTCCGTGATCAAATTCTTCAAATAGCTGGATGGTAGTGGTGCTACTCTGAATGTACACCTGGGACGTGTTGCCATCATTCCGTTGCACCTTTTCAGTTCTTTCCTCCACTGTGTAGCTGCCCTTTAGTCGTTCAAGCAACTCTGGGTAGATGGTTCGCCTCCGGTACGTCTTTAATTCTGAGAACTTTTTGGCTTTGATCTTCGGCTCCCTTAAGAAACAATGGCCGCACTCATTCGTCGCCGGTTGAGCTTAGTGTTGCAAATGATATTTCTAGAAGATAAAGCCAACTTTGTAGTAAGCCCTTGGCAACTAGTAAGATGTCGTTTTACATCCGAAACATCATAGAAAATGTCTTCAGTTTCTTTGGGAACTTTCTGTAGTTCGGCCGTTCATGCGATCACCGGACAAATAGCATCAACTGTCTCGTCAAGATTGCGTATAAAGCTATTTAAGTAACTTTTCCCGCCCAACATCGTTTTGTAGTTAAAAACATCAATAGTTCAATATGTAAGAACGTCAAAACCACCACATTTAATCCGAAAGGCCTTATAACCAATATAAAGCATTTGGTCTCATTTAAGTGTAATGTTTTGAGAAGCTGCAGGTGTGAATCATTTTATTCAAAAAACCCAAAATTACATCCTAAGGTCTTCAAAATCGTAAAACCAAAAACAATACAGATACTACAAGTGTTTAGTTATTCTAGACTGAGGCGGGACAACTCGATATAGATTGGAATTACAAATCAGCAAAGCGTTCTCAAAAAAGGAATATATGTAGACTCACGTTGGAATTGAACTAAATTAACAAATCTTGTTTATTCAGACTTGATGCCCTCAACAACTTATTCGTGATTTGTTGCCTTGTGGGTGTGCCATGTTAAGTCAAACTTTTAGCTATATTTTTAACACATATTACAAACTGTAGATTATATAACACAAGTTGGTGATTAGTTTATATATGTTGTCGAGTCCATCTTTTGTTACCACATATGTCCAAAATATTGGTAAATCTGAAAATAACATCTGATGTCATTTAGCCTTAATGTTAAACATTGTTTTTGTTTGATCTTCGAAAAAGTTTTTTTTTATAAACTGAGTCATTCCTGCTTAATATAGTATAATTAATTAGCAAACAAAAATGTAACAGCGACCCTTTTAAATCTGAAAGTTCAAAATTAAGCTTGAAAAATCAGTTCTCGACGTCCTTTGTTATGTCCCAAGACACTTCAGTGACAAGCGTATTTCTTTACACTGATAATAAACTGACGGAGATGCAGCATGTCTTACAGATCTCTACTTTTCTGTTAGGACAATTTGCAACACGTTCATCCAACGACGCAAAGCTGTTCGAGATACAGCGATTTCTTAAAACGCCTGAAGATGACAAACGACTGTAATAACTCTATATTGACTCCATGTTCTATTAGAATCTTGAGTTCTCAGTGTTCATTCAATTGTTTTGTTCCACATATTAATGTTCAGAAAACTATCTAAAATCACTGTCTACATTAAAACAGTTGAACTAACATTATTGTTTTGTTGTCATTGCAGTTTGTTGCTCGCGAAAATGATGATTCTTCAATTTGGTTTGCTGTTAGAATAGATAACTATAATTTTAGACGTCTTCAATATGTTTTCAGATTTTATAAGACGGGTCAAACGGTACTTGAAATGTCCTAGAAAGTAAACATGTGCGTTTGCCCTTTTCCGCAATAAGTCACGAAGAAGTCGATATCGTAGTTTCAACGGACGCAAGTCTATGACTCGTTCAATACAGTGTCATCTTCTAAATGGTCGTACACGAGCACACGAAAACTAAAAACAAAGTAAGAGGTGCTGCATTATCCAAATAGAAAACGAAAACTGACCTGTTACATGAAGAGCAAAGAAGAAAATCTTAGAGGCGTCAAAATTCATGAAGAATTTTGAAAATTTGTAGCTTTAATTAAGCTTTAATTAATTGATTAATAAATAATTAGTTATTATTATTATCATTATTGTTGTCATTATCATAATCATTATCAGTGATTAAATCTGAATTACTTTGGGTTCAGTTAGGCAAAGTATTAAATCGAATAGAAACTGCACAAGCAACCACGACCTCCATTTCTAGAAGTTTATTGAAACAAGTTCAAATTGAGATGAGCAAGACGACAGCGTAACAGCCACGTCAGGGATTTAGGACTTATAACTTTATTTAGTTGTTGTGCTAAGGCAGACTCTACCTGATTCGACATTAGAAGTTTTTCAATATCAGATCTAAAATATTTATACATGGGTAATGCCATTTTACACGTAGATTTGTTGGTATTTGATCCATAGTTAAATCTTTAGACAGTGTAGGTTAATGGTAAACGGAAGACTGGAAACACACTCGATGTATATGGTAACCTTATGAAAGAAACTTCTAAACATTGTAGCTGTTCTAAAGTGGACACACTTTTAAACTTTAACTACGTTGGTTGTAATACTATTATTTTATTTGTTCTTCGCCCCTGTATTTTATAGTGCATTGTAGAATCATTGAAAATAGCTTACTGTAATGCATTTTAACCTGACTGCAATTGAAGGTATAATAGCGCTTTGATGGAATTGAACAAAGACACTCTTTTAATGTTAGTCTTGTAACTATTTCAAGAAAGAACCGCATTTTAAATGCGTTCTTTGCTGAAATTTGTTGCTGTTTTCATTTTGATTGCGAGGTGTCCACGATATGGCGCTGTTAATTCACCTACTGTTTTGTTCCTTGATATACTCAATTAGACATCTTGGACATAGGCTCTTATTAAGAGAAGCTAGGATTATCTTCTCTTGGCTCTTGTATAATGAACGTGGGAATGTAAGTGAAGATATTTGTTTGTTTTTCTCGTCATATTCTAAATCATTAGTCACAACTGTGTCCTTAAGCTGGCTATTAAAGGTCATCTTCCCTCTGTTAGTGATGTCATCCCTCTACAAGGATTGCAAAGCAGTTTCTCGATAATTTAAACAAAGTATGAAACTTGGTATATACTGACGACATCTTGATCCGATTACCGCCAACCATGGAAAACAGCAGGATTCGTCTGTGCACTAAGTTTAGAAAACCTGTTGTACAACCGGTTTTTCCGTAAACTTGCATCCATGATCTGCTTCCATTCTTGATGACCTCCCTGAGCTTCTGATGATGTCGCAATTGTTCTACTATGTAAGGTTTAAACTTTGTTTGAGTTGTCATTAATGAACACTTAACTGAACTTTTCTTACCGTGTTTAAAATGTCGCTATCGACTTATGCGTTATCGCTTGGTTTGACTGTTAACTCTCAGTTAAATTTTCGCTATTGTTGTGCAAGCTCATGTTACTTTCAGTGGTTTTTACAGATTGTGGTTAACTCCTGCTATCGAGAATATAATTCTCTCCTCCATTGGGCGAGTACAGTTAATAAATCAGAGTTGAATGAGGATGTTTAATAGTGATGAATTGAGAATGTCAATATGATATATTGGAGTTTTCCTAGTAAAGAACAATACTACACAAATTAATGGATCTTGAAAAGGGTCTGAGGATAGAAAGTGATTCAACTTTTGGTTCAAAATCTGTTTACCGTGAAATGTGTTCACACAAACTGATTAATCCGTGAACTATATATATTATGTTTGTAACATATGATCTACATCTCCCAACGCACTGCGATAATTGCAAGTTCACATTAATGGTTAACACATGTTTATTCACTTTTGATTTTGTTCATTTTTCCCTTTTGCGTGCCGGACAGGTGAGTCATAGAACAATATTGCGAGTCGATGCTTGTTACAAGGGGGTTATTTTGGGAGTGCTGTTGTATTGTATTGTATTTGAGAGTTATTAAATTTTTCAACAGCTCCTGAAACGACCTGTGAGGGGTAACAAACGACCATTGATATTGAAGTCCTCTAATAACAATAGCTTATATCTATCTTGTTATACGATTTACTTCGAGTGTTTACTAGTTAAGTATTAACAAGTAATAAGACGTGTTTCTTGAAGTAAAGTGTTGTATTGAGACTTGCTGGGGAGGGGGCGAGGCTATAACTTTAGAAAGAATTGTTGCACAATCAAACGGAATTAAATGAAAAACAAAATACGAAGCCACAAAACAAATTTATGAAGAAAAATAGTTGCTGATCCCAGAATGAATAGTTTTGGCTTAAACCCCTGCCCAATCCATACCTTTTGCGGCCACACAAAGTATATGTCAGTCCAATTTACATTGCATTCAAAGATATTGGTCAGATTTATGAGATGTCCGAGTTCCTGTTTCTATTAAGACCATACAAGGCGACAGTCTACCAATAAATATACATGTACTACGTTTCTCCTAGATTTATAGTTCTTTCAAGAGGTTGGAGCATGACAGAAGTACAATATGCAATAGAACCTTCGATCACTGTCATATCGCATTACATTCCTTTAAAATACGTGAGGTATAAAAATACATGAGTATTGCATTACATGCCATGACATGAGATGACATGACATTGCATTGATATCATTACAGTGCAGTGCAGTACAGAGGGTGGATCTAGCCCAGTTTGTGTGCAGTTTTCGAGTTAGAACTGGTCCCTCTCTTTTCCAAACATTTTTAAATGAAAATCTTTCATAGTTTTTTACCAATTTACTTTAATTAAATTATGTTCCTACTGGAGCTTTTGCAAGATACTATTACTGTTTCAATGTGTTCGTGAAGGTAAGCAAACAAACTCGAGTATCTACATGTTGTTGCAAGTACTATCTACAAGAAAGTAGCTGTAGGTCTGCCTGATGGGATCGTAAAAGATTTAAAATGATAAAAAACAAGAGGCTATGCTATAGCCTAACTCGGGCCTTGACGCATGTACTTGAAAATCCCAAAATAAACAACCTTATTATTGACTTGATAATCTCGTAGACAGGTATAATGGTACTATCCCATAGGGAACCTGCAAGTAATGAAATTTTTGTGATTTCATGTGAGATTTTTAAATAATTTCTGGACACAGTTGTTCCAAGCACTATAATTTATCTTAGAATTGTCGAGCATCATTGCAAGGGAACAGAACGTATTTAATGTCCTAGATATTAAAGATTGCTCAGTATGCATTCCATTTCCACATTAGAACCTCGTTAATAAATGGATACCAGTATGGACCGATGTATGAACTATGCAAGACTTGTAAATACTCGTACACGTTTTTAGATCAAATCCTCAGCTGATCTTGACCCGAAATAGACCACTAAAGCCAACAGATCAGATCCCTTGGGTTCATTTAAAGGTCCACATCTGTGTTCCAAATATCCTGACTACGGGCCTAATAACGGTTGCCCGAAACTATAGAAGATTGTGTTTCACTATTTGCTTGATCTTGGCGTTCGCGAACAATCCTGATCATGGAAGTATTCCACGTATATTACATTATCCTATATCTACTTACCTTTCGTGATCTCATCCTTGCCTGCCCATGGAATTGTTTCTAGTCAGTTCTTCCAATATTCGTTAGTACACTAGATATGTCTTCACTGGTCCATGATTCTCATCCAACCAACAGAATTTGCTTGCTCGCTTTCATAAGAGAGAAAATGTTCCAGGCCATTTATTTGTATAACATGAGTTTGTCGTGAGTGGTTTTCGGAATCTTCGTAACCAATGAGAAACCATCCGGCCAATCAAATTGCATTGTGACTTTATTCACTGCAAACACCACAATAATGGGCGGGATTTTCACCAGGAATCACCAAATCACAAGTGAACAGTCAAATAAGTCTGAGAAGGGAGGTGGGTTGGCAGGGTAGGAAATGGTGCAATAAGACCAAAAATACAATATGGAACGATAATATAGTAATCAGTAAAAATCGACCGAAACTTGAAGTTATGATAAAGATTTTTGATTATCGCAAAGTGTGACTAGTTTTGATCAAGTCCTCTTAACTGACAGCGTTGTTGCTCCCACAACTTAACCTAAAGAAACGTTTCATAGGTACCGTGTACAAACATAATCCCTTCCCAGAAATGTAGTCCCTACCCACGTGTAATTTCAATAAACATCCAGTCCTAAACGTGAGGCCATCGATAGTTTCAACAGACACGCGAGTTTAACCAATACAGCGGATACGTGATGTTAGAGATCACGTAACTATTCAACTCACAACTGAATGTTGATTATTCAAAGTATACAGAGTTCCCTGCAACAAATATAGCCCAAGTTTATTATTTTTCATTTTTGACCATTCAATGTGTTATTGTACATGAATGATCCACCACATTACATTGCAACTGTCATAAATTCGATATGCAAAAAATTGATAACCTTAACTGGATTGCATTTGTGGTGTGTACTAGAGTCACCAACACATGTAAGCCATTTTTTTTTTATGGTACTATTAAAACGTTTGAACCCAGGTGTCATGTACGAGCAAGAGTTAAGGTCTTCAGCGAAGTCACGAGGGGGAATTTTTATGTGGAAATTATTTTACAGTACTGCTATTCATTGCCATATTCAACTGCTTCCATTTGACTTTCTTGGATACCAGTGCAAGTTGTCCTACTTCTACAGATTGCCGCTTACGTTTAATTTTGCAAATTTTTGTGTTTTGCTATTTAATTGTTAATTTTGGTACGCACGCTTTCTCACGTATCAGTGTAGGAAAGCCTAGCTGGTTTCCATATAATCTCTGTCACATAATTGTAGTCACACAGGCGGGACGCAAGGATAGAACACGGTTCTATCGGGAAGATCGATTCTCTTATGACGTTAAAACAATCGTAAGAGTGTTTCCATATGATTATCCCGATCATATTCTGCGACAGAGACGATCCTTACATCAGATACGATTATATGGAAACCAGGCTTAAGTTGGATCTCAAACACTTGATCATAATGTCTGTCCTTCGTTGCCAAAGATGGCTGTCCTTCGTTGCTGAAGATGACTGACTTATATTTGAGTTGAGGCCTATCTTAAACTGGCTCTCGTGTGGGCAATCAGACCCGCTCTGGATCTGCAGTAACGCTGATAGTTTTTGCATTGGAAACTGCTTGAAGTAGCCGCCGAGTGTCGGTGGGCATGCGCACGCTGATATTCTTGCTGGTGCTGCTCTTCCACGGCTGACGTGGCCTTCCTCAACAGTCCTCGCCATTTGACTCTCTGGGCTGCCTCCTCCTCCTCCCAGGTATCATGTGAGATGCCTGTTTTCTTCATATGCCGCTTCAACACATCTTTGAACCGCAATTTTTGTCCTCCATGGCTCCTTTTACCTTGGCGTAGTTCCGAGTAGAACACAGCTTTTGGCAACCTGTTATTGGCCATCCGTCGTACATGTCCTGCCCAGCGGAGCTGTGCCACGGTTACTAAGGCTTCAACACTGACTGTGTGAGCACGGCGCAGTACCTCAACGTCTGGGAGACGGTCTCGCCACTTTATGTTGAGGATGTAGCGTAGGTGGCGAAGCTGAAGTCTTGTCAGAGCCATGATATGTCTGCGGTAAAGAGTGGTGCACTCGATGGAATAGAGCAGGCAAGGGATGACTGCAGCTGAGTAAACCTTCACTTTAGTGTTTGTGCTGATGTCGTGACAGCTCCAGAGCCTCTTTTGCAGCGTACCATAGGCCTTCGTGGCGGATTGGATCCTCCTTTCCACTTAATCATATAACGTGGGAAACACTTAACTGAGGAAGTAGGGTTCAAATTCATATGTTCTTTCGTAAAATTAACTGAACAAAGTATATATATTAGTTGTTCTCTGTTCCTCCCCTAAAATGGTTTTTTAGAAAAAATTTACGTTAAAGTAAATTTAAAGATACTGTGTAAGCACACATAAAAGTGCATGATGTACTGTTATTATTACTATTATTATATTATTATTATTGTTATACGGTTATATAATCTTTATTATTATTATTATTATTATTATTATTATCATTATTATATTTCTTCTTTTATTATTACCATTATTACTATTTTATTTTCACTTTCTTTGTCACGTTCCTTGTGTTTCCAAATTACTAAGGATTCCAAACACTGTGTACAGACTATAAAAATTCGTCCAAACAATATATTGTTATATAAACCACATGAACAATTACTATAAAAAATCTGCCTGAGTTTCGAGATGTCACCTTGTTTTATCAAGAAGCCAAATTTAGGAATAAGGTCAAAACGCCAATTGATAGAAATGTCCGAAGCCAAAGTATTATGTTCAACTGTTTAAGTGGCAAGTCGCAAAGCAATGAATATGAAGACATCTTAATCTAAACACAATACAAGGTTTTTCCTGTTCGTTTTTGCATGCACGAAAACAGTAAAACTTACACTAAAATTGGCTATATTACCCCAACATTGACAGACCATAAAAATATTAAAAAAAACTGTTTTTCTGCGTGGGCGAGTACGCTGAATATGGTTGATATGGTATGTTTGTCGTCTGTGGGATATGGTGTTGAGCTGAAGTTTCGAGCGTTAGCCCTTCGTCGGAGCAGAGTCTGCTTCAACGA
>JAOBRH010489145.1:0-16875 GCA_027575125.1 Umimayanthus parasiticus | reverse complement strand
GATAGATAGATAGATAGATAGATACTAAAACATTGTAACTTATAATTAATTAAGTTTAGCTTACACTAAAAGTTAAAATATTATATTACAATAAAAAGCTAAACCTAGGTTAAAATTAAATGCGTGGTTTGCTCAACAAAGGTTGACGTGGTAGGTTTTCGCCTTGATGTTGAATTTATAGCTATCGAGTCGAGCGCTAGTCATTCATCAGAGCAAACTGTCAACATTACCATGTATAAAAAAATCAGATAATTTTTAAGATCATTAAAATGAACAGAAGTCTTCTTGAGTCTCTTGGTTTAAGATCTCGGCTCGAATAAACGGGTTTTTTCCTGAAGTGTATGAGTAGGTACGTATGCTTTGATCTTGTTTTAACGTTTTGAATGTTTACAAGATTAAACTATTGAGGGACAGAAATTGACTTAAACTTGAGCTTGTTATTCTGTTTCCTTTTGGAAGTTTTTTTTGTGACACGTGTAGACAGGAAATTTTGGGACTTTCGCTAGCTTGTTAAAAAATATGTCATGATCTTGATTCAAGTGAATATCTGTTCATCAATTTGTTAAATTTGCCAAACGTCCGGTAAATATTTCCAGTCGTCCTTTTTTCTTGAAAGTCGAGATTAGCTAAGGTTTGGCTGGCAATACCTCGGCAACGGATATACTTCATTTCAGTGTTTAGTTTGGCAGACACATATACTGAATACTATTTTAGCTCATAAAGAGTTCCTGTCAGGACTTACTCAAAACAGAGCTCAGTTTAGGGATTTTTCTTGAGAACGGAATTAGAATATAATTATACAATTAGTATATATATTTATATGTTTGCCCAACAAAAATCCAGACTTCTCGAGACTATTTTGTCGTTGCAACTTGTAATGAAAAACATAAGCTAGTAAAGAGATAGCATAGAACTAAATTATCAGCTATGAAAGTAGTGATCAAGTTAAATTGCAATTTCGATGTAGAAATGGAAAACGATTTTTAAGTAATTGAACGGCTTGTAGGGAGACAATATATATATATATAGCGGAAGAAACTCTTCAAGTCTCCTTACCAAAGACGATGCTAATCAGTTCCTTTACAAGTCGTTTCTAAACTACTTTATTCTTAAAGGGATCTCTACTTAAGACACAGTTTCTTAACAGCAAAGTCTTAAGAAATCGTTATGTTTTCATGTGAATATGTAGCTTTGACACACGTTTGGAAGGAAAACATATCAACTAAGGACCAAGTACGAACATTGGGCTGCTTTTCAGACAACAGTGCGATGAGCGAATGGAAAACAATATAGTTATTAAATTTACATAGTTTCTCGACTTAACCAAGACTGAAAAGCCGTTTTGTTTAATACTTGAATTTGACGTTATTTCTTGTTTTTTGGAGATCGCAGTCACAGTATAGTCGTGTTCTGTTTCCGCAGAAAAACGACTAATTCCCCGGCGGGATCGATTTGTTCATATTGGGAGATAGTGAGAAATGTCTGTGAGAATGACACTGAAAACAACAGGGTAGCTTTGGACGCTTTCGAATTGCAGTTCAAAATTTTTAAAAAACTTAAAGGCAATGAAACAGATCAGCAAATAGTAGATGAGATAGTGTAGAAGATTATTGGAACAGTAACTCTGAATCATTCGTTCTTCAGCGAGGAGGTTTACGATATCCTGCCAAGATTTTCTCCTACGGCCGTATTTAAAGTTGAGAAGAATAGAACAAGTATTCAAGGTAAAGACTAAAGATTAAACTGTATGAATAACTTTGTATTGACGAAAAGAAACCTAGACTATGTAGTTTTGCGGGCGAATACGGAATAGTACCGGGCACTGTGTTCATTTTGTACAAACGATATATTGTAAAGCTTTAAGTCCTGTCGAAACGTCCCAAAATTGGCATAAAGGGACATCGAACTGACTGAAACATAGATTAGAACCTTTGACTGGATTTTTATGTTAACCGTGCAGACTTCAAAAGTTTAAATATTTTGGCGCAGTAATCTATTTTTGCGTTGAACGTATTGTGTACATTTTTCCTTTGATATTCAGTATAGATCATAGACTACAGGATTTAAATCGACTTTCTATCAGATGTATATATGGTTTATATTTACTTGCTGACCAGAAATAACACAACATTTGTCATTGCCTATTATTGTTTTTACCCTGGTTACGACCGGCTTTCCTTCAAGTTCATGAACTTATCCTGCGAGTTACAAAACAGCCCAAGTATGGTTTATTAGTGGTGCCGTTAGTATCTAGCTGAGGCCTGATATATATTTCAAGTAACCTTTACTCTTTAAGAGGGAGGGAGCAAGATGCTTTTCTAACCACAGTTCTCACTAATACCTAACGACCTATTGGCTATTCAGTCGTTCTCGAACGTGCCAGTAAGGCGCTATTTTTGCTATCGTGGGGATTAGATGAAGTTTATGAAGTCTACGAGCACGGAACACTTTCAAAAATACGTTTGGAGAGATTTTTATAGTTTGAACATTCGATCAGTTACTCAATGCAAAAACTGTGGAAGTTCGAACTCTAGAAGAATACTCACCGACATGCGGCAAACTATCATTGAACAAGAGCACGATCTGTTTGCTAGCACTTAGGAACTTGAAAGACAAATCGATTTGTGTCCCTCACGGCTCAGGGCATCTGCTAAGGGAAAGAACTTAAAATTTGCTTATAGAAATTGCCAGTAAGAAAACATTAGATTGGTGACAATCCGTGAGGTTTCCAAATTTTGTCTTGCTCACATGTTCCAGCGGTATTTAAACCTGCAACCAACAAATTTTTTCCCGAAGATAATCGAGTTAATCTCGTTTATAAAAACGAATAAAGTAAAACCTATTTTTAACTTTCTTGGCGATTGATGTTTTGTCCTCGCGTGCAAAGATCTGATTCTGCTGTGCATTTGATATCAGCTGGACGAAATTGCAAACAACCGTTCCTGACTACAGCTAAGTTTATTCTCTATTTAGAAAAGAAAATATTTTGCGGTTTGCCTCTGTTTTCGGTCTTTGATTTAAATGAAAGCATTAATTTTCGGTCTTCCCACGTCCTACTATGACAGATGGATGCAGCTGTGCGAGACTTGAGTTATATTCTAAAGTTATTTCCTCGTAACTGTTCGATTATTGCTGTAGACTATAAAACCGCCAAATTTCTATAGCAATACAATTTTCATTATAAAATAGCATGGTTTGATGTTTGGTGTGATATCAAAAGCACGGGTGTTTGACAATAGGCCTTTCTCCAAGGACTGTTTAGTTGTTTTGCTAAAGTAAAATTACTTTCCATGATTTCAGAAACATAATAGTTTTGAAAAGATGAACGGACTAAATTAAGTTGAAAAGAAAGCTAATGGAAAGCTAATCAAAGAAGCCTTAGAGTCATGAATACCGAGTGTAAACAAGTTAAAAAATAACAACGATTAGTCGCTTTGTACAGGCCTCCGTTGATCTTTTAATCTCGGCTTTTTCGTGAATGTTCTTTTAGTGAGACAGGAAACCTAATTTGAAACTTTGTTAAAATGGTAAAGTAAAAGGTGTTTGTCAGTTCAAGCCAGAGTATCTGAATTTTTTTAAGAATTCTTAGAACTTGCTTTGTGGATGAAAGTAAATCAGTAAAATAAATTTTTTTAAAACTTGCTTTCTTAGCTCTATTTGCAAATTAAAAGAGAAAACCCCACACATTCGTATGAATCTTTCTTTTAAAACATTTTTGCACCCCAAACGTGGTGTGGTAACTTTGATTAAAATTGAAATCTGGGTGTGTTAATTTCTTTCTTCTACAATTTATTGTATAATATACTTGAATTAGTTTCTGGAAAAATGTCAAATTATGTTACAGCTTTTAGAAATTCTGTAAAATATTATGAAACACAAGAATTTACATCTAAGTCTAGCAACTGAAATTATCTGCTATTCATTTCACATGCCGCACGCTCCAGGAAATATTCAAAACCGAATCGATTGTCGACCCCATGGATTGAACAAACAGAAATTTTATACTCTTGTAGGAATACCATATGTCTACAAGTACAGTTTCTTGCCGATCATTGTCTGGGATTCTGTACTTTGCGCTCATTTGTATTTGCTTCTATATAGATTGATATTATGTCCTATTGATTTCTGAATTACGAGGATATTTCTTAATTTCTAGAGTGTTGAGACAAAACAGTTGAAAGCTGTATGAAAACAGATCAACGAGTGGGTACTGTTGCGTTCGACGCTAATAAACAGTCTTTCTCTGTCGCACTGTGGAGATTTATCTTTTCGATAGTGTGAGAAAATGGATATCTTTGATGTTCATTTACTAGTTTCAGTTAAAAATAATTGATTTGCTGAGAAAGCTAGGCTATTGTTGTTTATCGAGCCAAAGTGGTGTCTCTGCTCATATGATAAGCCATTGAACCACATCCCCTTCTCTTCAAATCTCACTTCAGGAGCTTCCGGCCTGCAAAAGTAACAGTAACTCAACCGAGCTTCGGCTTCCGTGCTCCACCATTATTGCATTGTCTGCTGGCTAAGAATATTCTTATTTAAAATGCCACCTCAAATAAGAATAACGTAATCAAAACACCAATATATCATTTTTGAAAAGCTTCTTTCATCTCCATTCACGTCAACCTCAAAACACGAGTTCGGAGGTGCAAAGCTTTGAAAATTTGGTTAAAAATAAAACGGGGCAAAACGTTAGTGTTATAGGAAAATAACATCATATAAAAAAACAGTTATAGCGTAACAGTAATGAGTTATTAGTTAGGCAGAAAGTTGACTAGTCGGAAAAACACCAATTTACTTATTTCTGGTTAATTAATTTAAAAAGGCTAATTCGCCCAATTCTTAATGGACGCATTGATTTGGGGCGTTTTATTCTATATTTCGACCAATATTATGAGTAACCTTGGCCGGTCTACTCTTAACTTTTTCTATATTTTAATCATAATGTGAGATTAAGAAACATCATCTTTAATATTTAAGCCATTAAGGGAGAAGACTTATCGGCTACGACCAGAGAGGAACAATGACATATGAAAACACCATGAACCGTCGAGGAGTCTGCCTGAACCCCACGACATTCGCCACAACTTACTTTTATTCTGAAAACAGTTATAAGTTATTCAAATATTTTTTGCGCGTACATTTTTAAATGTCAAAATAAAGACACATACCGACGAGATTGATAATATTGTTGTTGATCAAAGAATGGACCTCCCTCACCCGAACATGTAACATCATGTTCTTAGAGTGTGCATTAACTCTTTGCCATTGATCGATTCTCTACTGGTCTAGTACCGCTGATCGATAAATAGAATAAAAAGGGGCTTTTAAAACGAGTTTTAAAACTGTTTTTGTAAATGATGTGAGAGACTATATATATTTGATTAATAAACTAGCGTCTAAAACTTTAAAAAACGAACATAGATTTGATAATTGTTATTTTTTCATCAGTGGCTTGAAGAATTCATTTTATGTTAAGGTTCTCTGGATTTTTTGAAAGAATTATCAAAGAAAACCTCATGTACACTTGATTTTGTTTGCAGAAGTTTGACAATTTAGTCCAGTAGAAAAATCGACGAGTTTGGGAACCTTGTCAAAAAGACTGCTCTGAGCACATTCAGTCTGAATGCGATGAAGAAGATTTATCTAGTCCCTGTTTCGATCCTAGTGAACTATTTATTGTCAGAGGCAGTCAGTGCTTCTTTATCTGTCACTGGACTCCATAATCGATGTTATATGTATGCCTTTTGATTCCTGAAGTATAATTGATTTAAAAAGGTGTCAAATAATTACATACGGAATCAGTCGTTTTGGCGAGTTGTGTTTCACTGATAACAATTTTGCCAATTTTGAACATTTTACAAACGAACAAACGAATTTATGTAAAGCGAATAATTATTCTGTGTATTTGAAATTGTAGTCAAACAAAAACAGCGCCAGAAAAGCTTTTAATTTGTCATACTATTAGCCTGCAGTTCTGCGTGGTAGCTGTGGCGTATAACGGCAGAAAACCTAGCCCCTGGTAGCACCTTGTCTGTGTATTAATTGTAGTTCTGTCATTCAGAGTTATGACAGTAGCTCATGGTGTTCTTGAAGCTATCTTTCAAGCTAAATATGTGCTAACAGTGTGTTAGTTAGTTATCAATTAGTCCTCCCCCTATAAATATATCAAAGAGTTTAAACAGTTGGATGATAACGATCAGATAGACTGGATTTTCACAAACGAACTACAGTCCTTCTAGTCTATAATAGTTGTGCGTTGATTTTGACACTAATTCTCGTCTCTGAATTAATCTGACGTATTAGAGTATTGTGTCTGAAATGTTACTCAGTTCCTAGACAAGTGTGTGTGTGTGTGTGTGTGTGTGTGTGTGTGTTTGTTTTTGTGTTTGTATGTGTGTGGTTGTGTGATGCAGTAATATTTCAGTGTCATAGTTAGTCCATGAAAGACAGTTATAAACACAGCAGTATTACAAACAAGATACCTTGAAAACACATTTATTGTAAACTCTCTGATCTAGGTTATCGAGTTATGATATATTTGAAGTTATTTAGGTTGTAAATGTTCTTTTATACTTTGTTCATTTAAGCGATAAACTCAGCTAACATTGAAAAGATGAAATAAAACATTTTTGTTCAAACCTGAGATAAGAACTTCCTTTTGTCTAAGCTGGCAAACTGCAGAGATATTTTGTGAAGTAAGTATATCTGACTCTGAGGATATTAACTCAGTTTATTGAATTAATCACAAAAATGAAGTTTTTGACATTTGTATAAAGTCAGGATTTTCGACAAATCATATGTTTAAACTGTGGAGCGTTTGGGCAATCTATCTACAAATTTGTACACGGTTAGAATACGACAACCAGAGGGTGGTATGCTCAATTGAAATGAGATAATTCCTCTCCGCTTGAGTCTCCTGCCAGTTTTTACGCGGTAAACCAACTCAAATCACGAAAAAATATCTCTTGGAATGTGAAGAATATTTGATTTCATTATCTATTCAACGTAAACTTACTGTACAATTTCCTTAAATAAAAGCGCGTGAAGTAACTTTGGTAGCCTTTTTACACGACCTCAACCATTTCCTTTCTTGTTTCAAGTGTGTATTTGTGAATAACATAAGTTTTCAGCAGTCATTTGAGTGATTCAAAGCTCGTTTCGCTGGTATCTTTTAAAGTTTATTGTCGAACTTTAATCACGTAATGTAGTTTACTCGCTTAAACCCTACTCGTTGCGAAAAGAAGCTCAGAGATGGAAGTTCAGTGATTTTTTTTCTGTGCAAGGTGTTATGTTCCTTTTTAAATTCATAACACGAAGACTTGTCGGTGTGATTGCTAAATTTTACATAGCTGGATGAGTACGAATCAAAGATGTTACTTTTTGTGGCGAGTGAACCTCGCTTTGTGAAAGTAGTTGATATTTTGATTACGTGCAGCACAAGGGAAAAATCTTCCTACATCTAAACAATTCTTACTTTATTTTATCAGCACGAGTACCAGTTGGTGTTAATATGTCTCTCTGTGGACTCGGTATTGCTGGAGTTTTGATTTATACCAGAGTTCATAGCTGACAATTGACCATGAAGAGTGTTTGCTGGTGACGGAGTTCGTAGATTTCCTCGTTCATCTCCAGAATCATCGTGAGTTAGGCTGTGTGGAGGTGACGGAGAAATCCCGTGTAGTTTCATATGTTTTCGTAGAGAACTTGGATGAGTGTAGCTTTTGCAGCACCCTTGGTATTTGCAGTTGTATGGCTTGTCGGAGGTATGAACGTGCGAGTGCTTTTTTCTGTCGCTTGAGTTGGCGAATCTTCGATCACAGCCGGCGAATTCGCAGACGAACGGTTTCTCGCCAGTGTGAGTTCGTTTGTGGATTTTAAGGTTTTCTGAGCGCGCAAACAGTTTTCCACAGCCGGGGAAGGGACAGGGAAAAGGCTTTTCTCCTGTGTGCACTCGTATGTGGTTGACGAGTTTGTACTTTGCCTTGAAAGGCAGCCCGTTTCTTGTGCAATTCTTCCAGTGACAGACGTGCAGAGGAGATTCGTTCTGGCTCACATGGTCATCGTTTAAGTGCCGTACGATCTCGTGCATAGCTGTGAACTGTTTACCACATACTTTGCTCTTGCTGTACTGCAGCTGATCGACCCACTCGCATGTCATGATTTTGTTGGTGGCTTGGCTTGGCGGCCAAGGAAAGTACGAGTGAGCCAAGGGCGGTCGGTGGTGCTCATAACCATATGCTGCCTGAGCTGTGTATATGTCGGGCATGCGAGGGAATACGTCGTTCTGTGGACCAACTGGGAAGCGAAATGCTCTCTGAGGAGGCTCCGCGTCTGGGCCTATAGCCATTGCTGTGGGATAGAAATTTCGTTGAAGAGGCTTCACGTCTGGTTTTGACTGGTGAAGGGAGAGAGGGCCATAGTTCGAGGAATGCATAGCGGATTCCATAGCGTGGCACTGGGGATATCTGGAGGATCCCGGCATTGGCATGGTGTCGTAAAGTGGATGAGGGCCATGAAGGAGCGAGGAGGATGCTGCAGAATGGTGGCCGTGACTGGGGTGCTCTTGGTGTCGGAACAGGTCTCGTCCGGAGTAGTTCTGAGCTGTACATGACGATCTCCCCGCTCCAACTTCAGAGTGTGGCACAGGATAGTAGCTGTTCTGCTGACTTGTCAGTATTGGCTTAGTATCAACCATGGTCTCTGGTAGACGATGTGCTGCTAGGTTAAGTGTGCTTCGAGAAATGATAGTTGGATTAGCGTCCATAAAGGGATTAGTTCTCCCTAGTGGAGTTTCTTTCCCGGCATCAAAATAATCGCCGACTGGCGGATGTGTAAGAGAAGCTTGATACATCGATAAATTATCCATGAACGGACAGGAACGCTGTTTGACTAGTGGCAATGGCTCTTCTCTCACTGCCTCAGTCTGTCTTCCGTTAAGTAGAACTACCGGGAGTTCAATGTCAACAGATTTCAACCAAGTGTTTCTTTATAGATCGGTTAGATATCCTGCGATCTGCATCCGTGTTCTTTGCTGAGGGCACAGCTTGACGATTATAGTAACACTTGATTGGCTTCTTGCTTGATATGTTTTGGTAACAGTTTAACTGACCAATCACTCAACGGTAGAATAAGCTGACGCCTGCGCAGTAATGGCTAACCTCCAGAGTGGATTTATTCACCATTTGCACATGAGGTACTCTTCTTGTCCTTTGTTTTCGGCCGGTGGCTCAGCTCAATACGTTCTGTCCAAACTACCACTTATTAGCAAACACGCGCAGCCAGAGGAAACAAAAAAAATCATTTGGGGTTTGTTCACTGTGCTTGTTTTACCGTACTCTGAATAGCAGCTCCGAATAAAGCAGTTAAACAGTGAAATTTAGCTTCCAACTGATTTGAAATGTGCATGCGGCAAGCAAAGCCCATTGAGAAGGCTTTCTGGGGGGCGAAATATCAATATTCACCTTCACATTAGGTCGCCAAATAATTTGCTTGAGACAAAATTGTTAGATGTGGAGACCTGCTAACTTTCTTTTATGTCATTTCATGTTACAGAGCCAATGTCTCACGTGGAAAATTGGCAGCTACGTGTATCAGACTGCCTTAACTTCGATCGCACTTCATACGAACCCAAAACAATCGACAAAGATCAAAATGAAAATAATTAGTAAATTAAGCCCACGCAGCAGAGTCCATTGCAAATCACTGAATAAATTCTAGCCGAAATCTCTTATGTTTTATTGCGTCGAAAGTTTTTTGAAGGCTTAGTTTCTGCAAGATGTTTTATATAATAGCTGGCAAGCTGACGACAGGCACTTTTAAGCAGCTAATTCCTCAGCCCCGCCTTAATATGAATGAGATCTTATCTGAAAAGTCACGGAATAAATTGAAGTTGAGTACCGTTACTCGGTTCATTACGTTTCATAGTTTCTAATTCTGGAGCAAAACTTTTGTTTACCAACTAAAGTTAGTGGGGATCTCATTATGCAGTCGCCGTAGACCGAGTGACGACCTACAGAAGTATAGAAAGAATGAAATTATTCCCTCTAGTCGGTCATTACACCGCAGGACGTGTTTGCTTAACAATAATATAAAATCGATTTGAGATAAAAAGGTCTGTTGACTTCATCGCATCGAAAGAAATGTCGTTACGGGACCATACATGAAGCGGAACACACAGGTCATATCACAAGACGAATAATATTTTAATCTTGGGTTGTCCAATGACATTCAGACGTCCCTTTGTTTCTGAGTATTTTAAGCGAATTATCTTCAGCTTGGGAGAATTGGGCAAGACAAGTCTGTTTAGTTTATCAGATCAGAAATCATTAATTTAGAAAAGGCTTAATGTCTGACTCGAGGCGATAAGAGTTTGACACCAGAGCAATCAAATCCTGCTTTCTAAAGAATAGTCACCTCTATTCGCAGCGAAAAGTCGTTTATATACTTCCTTTAACTGCGGGATTAACTTTGCCTCTTTCAGGGATTTTCATATTTTTAACTGCAAAGACCAACATCTGTTTCATAGCGAGAACTATTGGTCCATCTTGTGTCAGCAGGCTCACACGTGTCTGTTACTCGTCATAGAGGAATTAGAGATGATATGAATTACGCTGATCTTTAGACTTCCGGTTCACAAGCAGCTGGGAGGTGACTGCAACCATAATTTCCGGTTCGATTAAAGTTACATTTTACATTCACGATGATAGTTACAGTTTTCTGAAGAAAATTAACTACTGACAAAAACAATTTTTATAAATTCTTCGTAAATCAGTTTCTCCCGTTGTAGAATGCTTTTAAGAAAGATGAAGCATTTTGCTTCTGTAGTTTTTTTCCCCGAAGTGATCAATATATGCGAAGTTTAAATAATTGTAGACTGGAATTGGAAATGAAATATGATTTCGTACAATTTTTGAGGCCAATGGTCAACAGTCGAATCTCGTTGATATTTAGTAAAGACTCCATAGAAAACCAGCATGGTTTATTCACTTTAAGCAAAATAAGCTTGGATTAATTAACTCGGGAAGCTGTGTACCCAATCTATTTATTCATTGTGACTTGTGTTCACAATTGCGGCCAAAATTAAAGCTTTTGTGAAATTTAGGTTACCATCAGTGGGCAAAATTGCACCGTATGGCCTAGTAACGGAGAAAGGGCCAAAGGCATTTACATTAAATGTTTTTAAAAAGTGACATGTCAGTCTATTGCTATTAAAGTGCGCGAAAGAAATCATATTTCGTTGCAGATTTATTTGCGTTTGTTGAAAAGTTCACAGTTGTCAACTCAGTGCCGTATCAGTAATTCACATTAACAGCTCCGCGTGAGCGAACGGATTTGGCATCAAGATGGCCAGTCAGCTCAAGGTGCAGACAAAAGTAATCATCGAAAGAAATCCATATCATGACGCTTTGTATAGAAATACAAAACAAATCTGAAATAGGCAGTGTAATTACTAGATGGAAAGACCTGCAAATGGGTGAGTCAGTCAGGGCTGACAGCCTGTTGATTTGATGAAGTACGTGGGTCAACTGATTTCTTGTTGATTGCGCATCGCTGTTTTAGTAGTTTATTTGTGACCGTACAAGCTACAACTCATCCTGAAACTAAAACAATTTAAAACCTTAATGATATTAACAAAAACAGACAAGAAAGCCACTCTAGTTTCGCTTTGTTCGGTGCTAAACAATTTAGTCAGGTTTTATATTTAACAACTAAACGAGTCTATGGGAGAGTTGTGACCACGCAGTTGTTTAACATCTCTGTTCGTAATACAAACGTCCATTGGTTCGAGTCAAACTAAAGTAAAAAAAAAACGTTCAAGGTTTTTTTTAAAAGAAAACGATCCTCCAAGCACATAATTGTAGTCCTGCGCTGGACTCGTAAAGGTTCCTGTTGCTGGTGTAACACTGGAGAATCTATTTTGCGTATTAAACGTTAATGGCTTCTAAGAACCACAAAGCAATTTGAAAAAGTCTTCAACTCTCACGAATCATTTTGAAAAAGGTAGTGGCACAAAGTATTTCCTTTTGATCTGAACAATGCATAATGCGTATGTGTTTTTTCTCTTTAAAGAATAACCGTTTTAAGAACCCTGAAGCTGAAGTTTACCCTTAACTCTTCCAAGTCTAACATAAACAAAATTATCACAAGCAAGTTGATTGGTTGTAAAGATAAAGCAGTTTATAAGCCATCCCAAAGTACAAAATTCTTCCAAGTTATTAATAGGAAATCTAAAACTAGGCAATCTTCTATTGTTCTGCGGCAATTTCGCTTCCCCATATTAGAGTGTTTGGATTTTCATACTGAGATGTACATCAACCTACACACATGTTTCTGAGAAAAAATATAATAATAGTTTGTTTCAAAGCGACGTTTCTTTTGTGCTACAAGATTTCATCCAATCGTGAGACAGCAAAACAACAGCCAACAAAGGGTTCGAATTTTCTATATTCCCCACATGATATTTCTGTTGCATTAAATATTAGAATAGTTTTCACTATAAAGGCATTAACTTGTAAACTAGAGTTAAATAAATGTACTAACGGGTGAAGTTATAGTAGATTTTCATGTTTTAGCCAATGAGGCGAGCTCTTTAAACAATATTGCAACAGAACCTTTTTGCATTCTTTGCCGTTGGCCTGCTTAGTTCTTACTCGGACCATTACTTAAGCTTAGTACATCATGTGGCAATTTTCGTTTTGAAAAGGTTAAAATGCTAAGAACAAAACCAAAAGAA
This sequence comes from Umimayanthus parasiticus, assembly GCA_027575125.1. NCBI lineage: Eukaryota > Metazoa > Cnidaria > Anthozoa > Zoantharia > Parazoanthidae > Umimayanthus > Umimayanthus parasiticus. Next base: position 4,142 of record JAOBRH010489145.1, on the reverse strand, counting down.
GACGCAAAGTTAAAAACTATAAAGATCGATTTATGAAACTTATGACTGCGTTAGCAGTAAAACACTACATGTATGAGAATTATTCAAAATTGCTTTACATCATAAAATGCATATTATGACTATGATAAAGGTAATGATACTGATAGTGATAGTGACAACGACAACGATACTGGCGACCGATAGTGATGAAAATGCTAATAGCAGTGATCGTGATAATGATATAAAAAATTAAAAACAATAATATCTAATGATAATGATAGTGATAGTAAATTACAGTGTAAGAGTGAAATAATCAGTGATAACGATAACAATAGTGAAGGTGCTAAATTGGTACTGATGGTCGTCAGTGCTGATGATGATAAAGGTAATGATAGTGCTAGTGATAATCATAATCATAATATTGATGTAGCAGTATTGGTGCTAAATATAATGATGATGACAATGATGGTGGTGGTGACAACACGATAACGATGATAATGATGATAATGATGATGATGATAGTAATAATAATAACGATTATGGTGATGGTAATGATGGCACTGTTAAAGATGATGACAATGATATTGATGCTAATAACATAAATGAAAAACTTGCTCGATTCTGATTGGCTGAGAGCAGTGCAGTTAATGAGTAACACCAGTGCAAAAAGTGTATTAAATACTAATGCAAAAAGCGTAATACCTGTGCAAATTACAAATCAAAATTCTTGAATCCAATCTTCAGTCCACTGGTATAAAAGATTGGAATGTTTTTAAAAATTTCGCCGGTAAACCTCCGATCACATTCGAAAATTTTCCGAAGTTTTCCGAGCATTTCCGAACATTTCCAAAGTTTTCCGAAAATTTTCGAAAAGTTACAAAAATTGTCGGAAGATCGTTTTGAGAACTTTCCGACATTTTCCGATTTTTTTCGAAGAATTTCGAAGATTTCCGATAATTTTCGAAAATTTAAAAAAAAATTAAAAAATGCTGGAAGGTCGTTTTGAGCACTTTGCGACATTCTTCGATTTTTTCCGAAGATTTCCGAAAATTTTTAGAAATTTTGGAAACTTATCGGAATGTCTGTTTTTGTACTCTCGGATGCTTTTTCCTAAGTGTATAAGAGTAGGTGTGTGGCTGGTGCTAGGGCTGGGTGGAGGTATAAACATGATGGAATAGGATTTTTGTAAGTAAGGATATGCGTATAGGGTAGGGTATAGCTAGTGCAGGAACTCTGACCAGGATAGATTGAACTATAATGCTAAAACACTACAACTACGGGCCACGGCTGAGGTAAAGGAACCATGATAGCCAACAATGCAAAGGAAGATACATAGTTAAACAACAAGACAGGCAAAAAGAGGAGTAAACTGAAGATATATGTGGTTTGGGGAAATCTTTTGGATGAGTGAAATAGATACACTTTTTAAATATTTTTTAAGGACTTTGGACTGTTACACACTGAAGCAGTCTGAAGACAAGTAAGAAACATATCATTTTATATAGAAACTGGAAAGAGTTGTTACTCGACTGTAGCCGGTAATATTTAGCACAGCGTTCGTCAAAATTAACAACGTGTTAAGGGTGGCCGCAACTAAACATCATGTGTAGACAACGGCGTAGTAAACAAAAAGTGGTTGTTATAAAATGTTAAATCGTTTACTGTGATACATCATTATAACAACAAATATCGCTATTAAATTATTCTCCAAATTGAAATGTAAGAACATTTTTAGAGCATTGAGGCCGGCTCAAATCCCAAATAGTTTACCAACATTGAGCCTCAGTCCCCCAAAATAGACGCTATAAAACATTCAAACAGACCTTGTAATTCATAAAATATAAGCATCTTTGCGTACATTGTAATCCGTTTTCAGTTTGTTTACAACCTCGTTTTGGGGCAACATGTGCCTGAACCAATGCGGAAACTTTTCAAGTTAGAAAATATGTTTCCGTTACAAATTATCCTTTAATGCGTGGAGTCGAGGTAAGGTTCTTTGACCAACATAAATTGTTATATGTTCATTTATTAAGGGAAACTTTGTCCTTTTAAACTTGCAGACTTTTATCGTTGTAATTGCAACTATGTTTGGCCCCGCGGATATCAGCCGCCAAGCTGCTTGTTATCATCTTTTCTATATCAAGGAGAAACAAGTGAAAGAAAAACAAACTGTTTCTTCTATTTGGAATTGAACCCACGACACCCGGATGGGTTGTCTTCTAGCCGTTGATACAGAGCCGCAACTTTATCAATTCGCTGCAAATTCGAAATTCGGTTAGGGTGGATATTAGTTTCTCGCCAGTGACCAGTCGCGTTGTTCGAGTTTGATTCTTGCTTGGGGCATTAATATTTTTCATGTAGTTGTTAACCACCTGACTGGTTGTGTGTTTCAGTCACGCTCGGGGCATTTTAGGTTTGTTTTAGCACTTGAGTGCCTTGGTCGACTACTAATTGATCGCGTTGTCGTATGAAGCAAGAACTAATTATGGCATCTTTAACAAAAAGTCTTTAGGAGCCAAAGAATGAAATTCACTTAATGCAGACTCTGAAACTTGCAAAGCCAAGAAAAAAACAATTTTATTTGAAAGTATTGAACTCCCGATGTCCATGCACAATACAATACCTAGAACTGTGACTAAATTGGTTGATTTTTTGTCTGTTTATTTTTATAAACTTCAACGTATGTCGAAGGCCAGTGTTCTCCTCCTCTTTAAATTAAATTGACCGACATAATTCCAGTTGTTCTGCTCGTTTTTAAAATCTTTATGTCTTTTCCAAATAACCAGTACCCCTCTCAGCCTCTATTACTTGCATCTATCTTTTGACAGCAACTTTTGTGGTGAGAATAAGGTCGTGTTGTTGTTGTTTTCAACGTTGGATTTCAAGTACCTTTAGCTTTGACTACGAATTTGTCTACGAGTTTTTGAACTGGCGTAACGTTGACTATGAGATCTTCAGCAATTTTTGTTGCAAATAAGAAGACAGCCATGCACGAGATTTTACCCTACGACGATTTTGCAAACTCCTGTCACAAACTTCAACGCACCGAAAAGTCGCACTCGTTGTTATATCTAAAGGTCTCTGTTGCTCGCCTCTCTCTATTGTCTCCCACTCGTTGTCCTATCTAAAGGTCTCTATTGCTCGCCTCTCTCTATTGTCTCCCACTCGTTGTCCTATCTGAAGGTCTCTATTGCTCGCCTCTCTCTATTGTCTCCATTCGTTGTCCTATCTAAAGGTCCCTTTGCTCGCCTTTCTCTACTGTCTCCTGTTACTGGAGTGATTTGGTGGTCTGCTTATTGATTAAGTTAATCTGGTTCAATAATCAATTCACATTTTCAGCAATTTTTTTGTTGAAACGTACTTATTCCTTTGATTTATTTCTTGACTTCTTTTTTCACGTGATTTCGTATTATTTTATGATGTATCCAGTTCAAATTTAAGGCTCAAAGTTCTGTATTATATTTGAACCCCTTAAGTACCGTCGTTGGAGCTAGCTGCGAATAAAAAGCGTTTTGGAGGAGATATTATTGTCTTGCAAATTTTTTAAAAGTAAGTTTGAAATTATCATTTCATGCGCGAGTGTCCCGTATGCTCTGGGAAGAGTGGCACTTGTTCGTTTGCTTGACAGGTGAGCGAGTGTGTTCCATTCAGGTCCGTTTTCCCTTGCGGTGGTAATTTACTTTATCTATACATCTTGCATGTTTGAGGTTTAGTTCATACTGGGCGCAGCTAGTTTTTTTTTTCTTGAATCTGTTTCAGTGCCAAGATATTTTTCTTCTGTTTATGATTGGAGCACAGATTACAATATCATCATTATGTGACCAGTGAAGTTGTTCTGAGGATTTATGGCGGGGGGGAGGGGTGAATGAGCACGGGTTTCGGGCATGGGAAATTAACAGGGCACTCAAGTAAATAAAATAATTGATGCTAATTAAGGTGAATTTATGTTCCTGAATTTCTAAAACTTTGCACATTAGTTCAAAACGAGGTCATATATTGGATAGGAGTTTTGTATCTGGTAAATTACTTTTTGCTTTATAACCCTCATTTTTAACGGGTATGTCTAGCAAAGATTTTAATAGTTCGCAAATATCAGCACACAAGTGACATATTGACTTGCTAAAATATGATCAGCACCAGGTTACAGATGATTTCATTAATAC
>JAOBRH010489144.1:0-25963 GCA_027575125.1 Umimayanthus parasiticus | reverse complement strand
CAAGATCACTTAGCTCTGTGGACTTGAATTTTAATTAAATTGGTTTTCAAGTCACTCAGCAATTCGTGAAAAGGCATTGAAGTAGCAGTTTAAGGCACGGGATGTTTTGCTTTGAAGTTGCATATGCAAAATGTTCTTTTGTTTGTAGAAAACATTGTCTGCTTTTTTAATCAGAGTTGCAGTCAAAAACTCTAAATATTTAAACTATTGATAAATGTTCTCCGACGCCAGGTTATTACAACCCAAATGCCACCAAGGATGCTCGGGGTTTGTGGCACTTTTACCCTAGACTCCACGTACGCATACATTACTCACGCTATTGCTTCGTTGATTGCCAACCGAGTTTGTTTTGACTTTACTGCATTGTGACTTTAAATTTGTGCACTGATCTTGAGATTTTTGCACTTCGATATAATTGTAATTAATGCCACTGTTCTCGGTTAATCACAATATAGAAATTTTCACCACTGAATGGTTAAATGCAACAAACTCTTTGAGTTGTTTCGGAGTACGTAGATAAGATCGTAGAAAGAAATGACAGACAGCACGTGTTAATATATTGGAAACAAAATAGTTTCTTAGGTTTGTAATAAATGTGTGTTTAAAAACGTTGTATCTCATCTAATTGAAATGTTTTTTAAAAACTGAATTTTTGGTTACAACTGCAACCTTCTTCGAGAGTAAAATATACAGTTATAGGCGTGGGTTTCTCGTTTAAATGAAATTATTGTTCCCCCTGGGTTTCATTAAGCTTTTGTAAATGGAAGAGTTTGGCTTTCGTTCTCGTCGTGTGTGGAGTGCCACGATTCCAGAAAATTTCTTTTGTGCTAATTGCTAACATTCTTTTCCAGGATCGGGACATGGTTGACGCAAATCTCATGGTCCATGGTTTCGGCATGATCTTTTATTGCTGATTCGCTATTATTGCATGTGCCTGGTTTGTGTTAGCTACCATGCGTGAGTTCCACGATCTTTTTGTTTCTCCAACATAAGTGAAATCGCAAGACCGGCACTTAACTTTGTAAACAATTCCTTTCGTTGGATCTCATTTGGGTGGTATTTGGGCTTCTTAAAATAATGCGCGTGCGTTTTCACAGGCTGAAATGCGGTCTATATATTAGCTCTGCTGAGTATATGTGGAACTCGCTCGGAGACGCCCTTCATGTGCGGTAGGGTAGTAAAGGCTTCCGAAAGCGTATCTGCATCTTGTGTTTGAACTGAAGTTGGTGGCTTAGGGGTAGAGCATTTGTCATTGAAATCGTCGAGGTAACCATTGATTTTAATTTAAAATAACTTAGTACCTACAGTCGCTCGAGATCTTTCTCGGTGTCACATGACGGCATGTTGTTTGCCGAGTCCATAAGGCACTTAACTTGGCTAACGTCCGCTTGCTTTGGGCGGGGCTGTGGGAAGTGAAATCCAAGTACTTGTTGGTGTAAGTGGCTTTACGGTGTACACTAACAACGACGTTTCCTGATTGATCCACTGTGCTTCGTTTGTCAAGAAAGGCAATAGTTTGATTTTGGGTTGATGAGGGCAGTTCCACAGTAAACTGTACGTTGGGTTGACTGAGTTGAGGTGGTCATGGAAGACGTGAATTTCCTTTGTCTTCAAACAAGGATTTGAATTATCCACGTATCATTTCCACCATCGTGGTTTGACAGATGACGTGTCAAGCGCGATTTCTTCAACTTCTTGCATCACTAGTTCCGCGATAACGGCACTGACCGGTGATCCCATCGCGCAGCCAAACACTTGATGGCAGTGGGTGCCCTCGAACGTGATAAAACTGTTCTTCAGCACGTAAGTCAACAAATCCATATTCTGGCTTTGTCTCTGCCTTGTGTGTAATTCCTATTCATGAGACTCGCGTAGCTTTTTGTCGACAATATCTAGTGCCAGGTCTACTGGGATGAAGGTGAAAAGTGCTGATACATCAAATGTCACGATCTGCTCGTCTGCCTCTATCAATTTGCTGTTAACAAAACTCGCGTGTTCTTTGGCGTTATCGACACTACCCATTGTTGTTTCGTAAATATTTCAGAAGAGAAGAAGGTTACTCTGAAGAAGGTTGCAGTTACAACTGAAAATTCAGTTTTTTAAAACAACATTTATAGAAAACATATCAATTAGATCAGATACAACGTTTTTAAACACAAATTTATTATCGTGCATGGTGATTGATCGCATCTCAAACATTCTTAAGTTTGTGTTTGTGTGCTTTTTCTTCTTTACTTTTAGAAATATCTTTAGAGTTTTATGTGAAATACATCCCGTTTCAGACAGCGCAGCACATGAACTAGTTCTAGTACTTAGACATGAACTAGCATGAGTTGGCTCTAGCATATAAATTAGCATGAATTAGCTCTAGCACTTACACGTCTTCCTGTAGCTCCCTTTTTGCCGTTTTGTCCAGCGTTTCCACGCTCTCCCTGCAACGAAAATAAATAGTTATAAAAGTAATCAGCGAACATTTTTGGAGGGGTATTGATTAACTTTTCACCCACGAGGTTTGAGGTTGTACATGTACAATCTTGTGATCGTGCAATTTCTGGGAAACATCAACTGTTGAATTCTTAACAGGACACCGTAGCATAAAAAGTGAAGGAGTGCGTAGCCTTCTTTCACAGAGGTTAATCACTTCTTTTCAGCGAAACTTAACTTTCCCTCCAAGGCCAAATGTTTTGCACTGGTTACAAAGATACCACACTTATGGCTTTACTAGTAATTTTTGTACGGGGTAGTTACATTATTGAAACGTTTTGCAGTGAAACATACGATATGTTTCATGATTTTTAACTTAAGGTTACTGTTCAGTTTGAGCGGTGTTTTCGGTTAATGGAGCATACCTCTGTTATTTCGTAACGTAACCCTATAAACCTATATATCACTGAAAAGCCTATTAAATTCTCTGAATTGCTATTTAATTTTTATTTGCTAATTTCAAATAAATAAAGAGAACAAACGCCTTGTTTTCCGACCTTTGTTTCACCTTTCCTGAGTTCCAAGTCGGACATGTTGCGTTTGATGGCACCCGTTATTACATTTATATATTTGACACTATTCTCTGTCTAAAACCTGTCAGCGTTTTTTGAAAAGCCGCTTTGTTTCTGTTTTACAGCCAAAACTCCGAATCAGCACTTTCGTAATCGAAAGCGACGGTGTTTTACCGTGATAGCTTAAAAGGTTTTTAAAAATTAAAAAAACGCTGACACTGACGGTTTTGAACTTAAGTTATGTAGCTATAAAACTGCCAAATTTCAAATTCGAGAAAAAAGCTTTTAAAAGTTTTGGCCAGGTGTCCCCTCAGCCCACTTCCGGTGAAATTTTTTTGTTTCTGTGTATGAGATATGACAATTTTTTTCGCCATATTAAAGCTTTACTTCTGATCTATCCATATGACTAACAGTCTTGTTTTGGCCATTTCCCTCGGTTTTAAACCGAACAGTAACCTTAATTCGGGGAAAAACGAATCCGAAGTTGGCAGCGTGTATAATAATTCCGTTGGCTCCACCTCCCCAGAATTTTGAATTATATAAGCCCCTGTTCACTATAGCGATAAATCCGGGTTATTGAGAGTAACACTTTTACATCCTTAGGATTTTCTCTCCCACGTGGCCCTCATTGCCGACGTATATCTGGTTAATGTCATCTCAACCGTTCTTGCTTCTTGAAGGAAATCCGATGGCCTATTTTTTTGTAAATTATATATGAATCATGAGTCAAAACGCATCCGGAGTTGTAAGTAAATATTTTGAATCAGACGACCTACCATTTGAAATCTTCTCTAGTGTAAACGTTTCTGCGTCCAATTTTATCTTTATGCCAACGCTCACATTAAAAGCCATTCGGCAATTATATATCATATTTACATGCTATTAATCAATTTTGAAGTTAAAAGAAAGAGAGAGAGAGAGAGAGAGAGAGAGAGAGAGAGAGAGAGAGAGAGAGAGAGAGAGAGAGAGAGAGAGAGACAGACAGACAGACAGACAGAGAGACAGACAGACAGAGACAGACAGACAGAGACAGAGAGACAGAGAGACAGAGACAGAGACAGAGACAGAGAGGGGGGGGGAGAAATAAAACTTTCTTTCCTTCAGGAGTAAAGAAGAAATAAAAAAAAAGGTTCGAAACTTCTTCACATGGCCTAATCACGCGCTACCGAAACACCTTTAGCAAAGGCTCAAATTGATCTTGCGCAACGTATGGGCTGGGTAATGCGGCACTAAAAGATAAAAAAACGAAGTCGAATCCTCAACTTGGCGCTTTCGATAATAAAGCTCCAGGAAACGTCTTATTTGAGAAAACCGAACTCATGAACAAGTGAAAAGATCTGCGAATCACTTCTACAGAATTCACGAAAAAAACCAGTGTTGGTTTGAAATAAAACACTGTGAGCACGACACAACTTTCCATACATTGTAACGTCCTTAACCGCCTCAAACGTTTCGTGCCACCAAAAACTTGACAGAATTTTTTTTGAAAATTCCCCTCTAGAATAAAATGGCGTTAAACAAAAAAAATCTAATTTTTCTTAGTAACGGTTCTCAGTTTTTCTTTAATGCCTCGGAAATTGCGTTTAAGGGATTCTTTGCTGTTCGAAGTCGAATCCTCAACTTAGCTTCTTCCAGCCAAAAAGTAAAGATTCAGAACACGTTTTATTTGACAACACCGAATTCATGAACAAGAACCTAATAAATAGCTTTTAGTCGTGCCGTTCTAAAGTAAACTGAAACATATAATCTATACTTCGATCTCACTTGTTAACTGCAGCTCATAGCTAGCTAGCTACTATCGCGTAACACAAGTGCTGGAGAATCGTGACATCTGACTTACCAGTGTTTGACTCCATGGATAAGAAAGTTTTACTTCAAAAAATAATCAAAGTTTCGTCTTGCTCATACACACAAAGACACTGATAAACGTTACTGAATACGCCCACGCAAGTGATATCACATAACACCTCGACACTAAAAAGAACAAAAATAAACTACGGCGCGAGTAACAAGTGAATCATTTCTGATGTGTTTGGTCTGAAATAGAGCCTCGTGAACAGCGACACAAACCCACCTTGGCTCCCGCTCCACCATCTGCGCCAGACTGGCCTGGGGCTCCTACTCCTCCCTGAAGAGAAACACGATCAAATCCCGTTTAGACTCTCCATAATAAAACCCAGTCTGTTGTGTCACACACACACACACACACACACACACATAAAACAACAACAACAGCAACAACACTACCACCAACAATAAACAATAGACTGATACTTAAGGTACCACTACATCAAGTAGTCAAAATCGTGACAGCATCACGTAAAATAGTTGTCCGGTCAAAATCTTGTTGCCTTTATCTTGTTTACTGAAAATCTCGTTGTCGTTACCACGAGTTCAGAAGGAAAGTAATCCTACTCGCAGTCAAAGTCATTGTCGTAGTCGAATCTGAAGGTCTCTAATAGCAATATGAGAGTCCCGTACCCGCATCCCGCCCGGTCCCGTGGAACCTTGTGTGCCTCGGGCCCCAGCTCCGCCCTGCAAGGTCAGACAACAAACACCTGTTAGAACGAGCGTTGGTTACAGTGAAAACTCCTTTAGCTTCTTTAGAATAATCAACTCAGTATAAGCTAAAATAACGAAAAATATGCGATACCGAGTACAATTCCGTTGGTTAACCCTCTCAACTGCAAACACGCCATAAGACGTGCTGAGCTCTACATAGTTTTCTTGTGAAAGGGTTGGGAAAACTTTGTTTCTTTTATTTTAGATAAATTGTTGTGTATGATCATTTGCTTTTCACACACAAACTTGTAGCCTCCAAAAGCAGACGCCTTTTTGCCCAGCCGCGAAGGAAACAAGCTTGGGACACTTTGTAGGCACAAAACATCTCAAATACTTTACACACCGACGATTGTAAGAATAACAAAACTTCAAAACGACATGCAAGCTGATACTTAAACGAATTAGTAATTGTTTTAATTATAGATGCGCTCATCGCTTCTCGAAATGAAAAGAAACGGTTGCAAGCTGTACTGTGTACTGACTCACAGTGTAGTTCAAATTTTAGTTTGACCAGAAACAGAAATATACTCAATACAGAACCTCTAAAGGAGTAAAGAGAGAATACTGTAGCTCTACTTTGAATAACAATCTGTACACTGATTATTCACAATTACGTGTAGAGAAACAACATAAATTCTCATTTGTTTTCAAAAAGTCGAATACTTAGAAAATCAGAATGATTTCTTTAAGAATATTAAGTTTAAAAAAAACTTTGACCGATTGCAGTTAAATGAATCGAAATAAGTCATATTCATCGGTGTTCCAGCCCCAAATGATATGCGATATAGTATATTTGATATTGAATTGACTTATTTTAGTTGCCGGCTTGTCTTAGAAACGTCTAATGGGATTTTTGAGTAACAAAAGTTGCACGATCATATATTAAGTGTTCTTTATTTAGAACGGTCACTGAAACACTTTTCCATTTAGTCCAAAATGTATAAACACAGCAATTACGTACTCACCGTCACACCGCCATCACCAGACTCTCCCGGTGTTCCGTCACGGCCAGGGAGACCCTAAGGATAAAAAACAACCTGGTCATTAGGAGACACTGGGGGTGGGAGTGGGGATGGAAGTCAGTATCAATAAGGTGGGATGGGAAACTTCAACTTAACTGTCAAATTGTCATGAATCTTTTCACAGTCTCATTTTAAAATTCATTTTAAGAGTCTTTAAAAGTTTGTAAATAGCCTACAACTGAGCGCCACTTGATCGTGTAAATAAATAGGCAGACATATACTAGGGGGCTAGTTTCTTTTTTTTTTCTTTTAAAAAAACTGGTTATTTCTTACGCTGGTTAGTAAGATGCATGGTTTGATAAACAGGGGCTGATATGGTACGTTTTTCGCCGTAAAGCTGTATGTAAAGTTGACATTTCGAGCGCTATCCCTTCGTCATTGCAAACTTGTTTCTTTAGTGTCGTCCAGTGCTCCTTATTTTGTCAGTAAAGGTCGGTGCGGCAAACAAAGGGCTTGTGCTCGAAAGAATAATCTTTACATCCAATCTTACGGCAAAAACATACAATATCAACTTTCTTGAGTACACTGCGTGACAAACAGAATATCTAAAAGGATAAAATTGCAATGTTTGACCTGTCTCAGCTAAAACTTTCTACGGATAAAATGACAAGCATAAACTATCAAGTACACAACCTTAAATTGAATCTCTAGCTGTATATATGAATAAAATAAAACTCTTAGATGTCAGATAATGCAGCCATTGTATGACACTTAGTTAGCAACTTCAGTTTTCTCTCTAGGAATGCAAGGCTTGTTGCCTGTTAGCTCTTCAAACCAAATCATGATTAAACTTGAGAATCTCCAATAAAAACTGTGACACGTACCGGTCTTCCAGGCTCTCCTCTGGCTCCAGGGCTTCCTGAATCTCCAGGGCCTCCCTGATTGGACAGAAAACAAGTAATTCACGTTGATGAGATTTGAGAAACTTAACGCCGTCAACTATTTGGGCATCACCTTCTGGTGGGGTATGGGGGAGGGGTGAGTCGGGGTATTCGGGGGGAATGGGAGGGGCGGTACTTACCCACCAATTTTATCAGATAGCGTAGCACGCTATCTATCATGGATTTATTCCATTTATGCCTGTCAAGAGTTTCAGTAACGGATAAATCTACAAAAAATAGTCAAACATCCGAAAGATGAAAGAGAAATTACTCTATAAATTAGAATAAAGAAGGTCCATCACAACACTTTTAACCCTCGGAAAGGCCGATAATTTAACTTTGGTTGTAAGTAAGACATGTAAACATTACTACCAAACCACCGACGAGCCTGCACGCAAATCTCGCAGCTGTTTAAGTTTGAAGGATCTTGACATTTGTAATTTGGGGTAATTCACGATCAATGAAATTTGATAGGAAAATAGGCACAAAAGAATTGGAATTTTTAAAATGACGCACCTTTGCTCCCTGACGTCCAGTCGGGCCTGCGGGACCGGCGTTTCCAGCTGATCCCTAACGAACAAACGACCATGAGCACCATTATTAGATAAAACACCTGCTGCACAGTTATATCAACTGAATAAATTGGTTAACAATATAAAAATATAAACACAAATTTTGAGCTATAAACAATTATTAAATATTTGGAGACTCTTTACAAATATAGTTAACCATTATTATTATTATTATTATTATTATTATCATTATTACAGGTATTATTATTATTATTATTATTATTATTATTATTATTATTATTATTATTATCAATATTATTAAATTCAGATAATCCAAATCTAGATTATAGAAATAGGGAGAATTTTTTCAGGGCATCTTCCCCCACTTCACCTACCTTAACTCATTTAAAACTTGAATACGATTTTTGAATAATTTCTGAGATAGGAATCTTTAAAAATTTCAACAATTTAGACTTATATGGCTGACCGGCAATTTTTTGCGCTCAAGAAAACCATAAATTAACAGTAAATTTTGAACTTTTCAAAAACTCGTTTAAACTACGCATAGCTAGTAAATACGTAACGGCCTTTAACTTAAACTTTGACCGAACCCAAACGATCTGTGATTTGGACCTAGATTAACACTTGATACTCAAATGTTACTTATCATATCTTGTTCAAATACTGGTGAGTATTAACTGTACAATCTCTGTTCATTGTGTGGACTTTGTCTATTTGAAACTTGCAGGAAGATTTTGCTAATTTGACTACCAAATCCACTTACATCGGGACCGTTGGAGCCCTGGGGGCCAGTATCTCCTGGGGCTCCTGCTGCGCCCTGTGTACAAAGTGTCGACATTACGTCATTACGTTTGTCCTTTGTTAATGATAATGATAACGATAACGATAAGGATACGGAAAATGATAACAATGACGAGTAATGGTAACGATAAAGATGATGATACATAAACACATACATACATACATGCATGCATGCATACATACACACATAAGCTTTTTTATGTTTTAAAAGAATAGTTGAAACACACATAAATAAACACGGAAAAAAATCCGAGTCCCCAATGAGGTTTGAACCCATGACCTTCCAAACACCGGGCGGATGCTCTACCAACTGAGCTACAAGGACTCTGAAGGGAGCTGGGCCATTAACTGGGTTTTGTAGATTATCTATCTATTTATTTAAACTGAAAGGTAGTTGGTGTACAGGCGAAATGGCGTATATCTAAACCTAGCAATAGTGAGACGTCCAATAAAAGTAAAGAAAAGAAAGGCCCAAACGAAGTGGTTATACTTACATCGGGGCCATAGTCGCCTCGTCCGCCCTTCTCACCTAAAGCTCCTTGGGCTCCCTGTGCAGGTTTCGAACATATATAGGCGTCAATTTTGATAATCAGAAGAGGAATTGGATAGTTGAGGTAACTTAACTATCTGGTTATCGTCAATATAGTTGCCGCAAGCAATAGGAACCTCAAAGTATGTGAGTATAACACACACTAGTTTTTTTTAAATAAAATCTCTCCTTTTGTTTCAAATTAGCGGCTTTTAAAACATAATTTGGCTATGTCGAAGTCGACGGAATTGACGTGACCACGGTTATACTTAGAGATATTTGTCGCAGTTTTGAAGATTCGAGTACATTGAAGATGGCGGCCATTCGGCGTGTTTCTCTCGTTCCAAAATAGATTATTTCTTTCCACAAAATCGCTTGGATAAAAACCCACGAACGACAAAATTGCCACTACATACGTGTAGTGTCCTTTCCAAATATCGAAATAACAGGTCCAAAAGGTGACCAAGCGCAAGTTTCAGGTTTTTTCAATATCTTCACCGAGAGTTACATTCGAAGTTTTGAATCAATGTTTTGAACTTGCCGTTTCTAATTTATGCAGCGAAACTCTTCCGTGTATCACATGACACGTGCATGTGAAACGGCAAGTGGCAAGAGCACAAACTGAGACACAATTCTTTCACTTTCACGTGATTCATAATCAAAGTTCAAGCTTCGTAAAGACAACCTTAGTTAATAAGCAGACAGCAAGATTCGGTCACAAAAGTCTAAACAAGTACAAACAAAGGATTCAATTCTACGAGTACTCACCATTGGGCCTTGCTCCCCTTGTCGACCCACTACACCTTCATCTCCCTGTACACCCTACAACAAAAACAATTTCAAAAGAGGGGTTAAAAAGAACTTTGACCCTTAATCTCAGCTGTAGTTAGGTAACTAATCGTTTCAATATCTAATTTGCGGAATGTATTCATTGCAACTTGTAACGCCTTGAAACTTTTTGTTTTGTTTTGAGAAATAACATACTTTGTCACATTTGGCCAAGAAATAACTCATTTTCACTCCGATTTATTTTACCTTTATATAATTTAATTATAATTGGCATGGAATCACTATAAAATACAAAAATAAAAATAATATCTTCGGGATATAAAAGAACTTTTGTTTTGTTTAGCAAGTGAATCAACAACTTTACAAGTGTCAAACCAAGGGTATTAGGTTCGATGCACAATACTTATAGATACATTGTTTAAACTGGGTTTAATAAATGAAAATTATTGAAATCATAACTGTGCCGATGAGTGCTTTGAATCAAGATGCAATACAAACTAATGGAGTCTGGAGTCTGTCCGAAAGAAAGGAAAATACACATAGAAACTTACGTAGATGAACAGCTCAATATATAACTTACTAATTCATTCATTCATTCATTCATTCACTCATTCACTCACTCACTCACTCATCCACTTAATACTGACCTTCTTTCCAGTTGGACCACGAGGGCCGCGTCCTCCTACAGGCCCTGCAGCACCCTAAACAAAGAGGTTTGTTATCTTTAAAATTGCACTTTCCCCTATTTCAAAGGACTACCATATCAGTACAAAACAAACACACATAAATTTTTCGACGTAAACTTTGATTGAATGAAACTTTAGTTAGACAGGGCGGCCCATTCGGTCTGGAGATTGGTATCTATAGGGCTCCGGTAAACTTTTTCCCCTACAAAACGTAATTTAAAAAAGTTACTTTACCACACCTCAACACCATACATTTTATGTTTGAGGCAGTACTAATCGTTTAGGGCAGCTTCTTCACATTTAACCATAGAATGTCATTGAAACATATTTCGACAAAAAGCAGACCACTTTTCTTCAAAATAGACACAAAAACAAAGAAGGGAGAAGTCTTTCCTAACTACAGTGGAACCTCGATTTAACGAACCTCTACTTAACGAGCTCCTCGGTATAACAAACAATATTTTTCGGCCCGGCAAAAGTTACAGTAAAATGTATGGAACAAAACCTCGACTTAACGAAACTCCTCGATTTAAGGAGCCGATTTCGGCAGCCCAAACTTAAAATTTACTTAAAATTTTCCTCGATATAACAAACAGAAGTCACTGAAGTCAAGTCAAGTGATAAATACTTTACCGACAAATAAGAAATAAAATCAAATACATGTACTGTAGTTACGGAGACATAATCATGAAGTCAGAGAACTCTCGCGCTCAAGAAATTGAATTTCTGCACTCCCTGGCGTCAACGGACGACGCATTTCTGCGCCAAAGTGTTTCAAAACAGAGGCAGTCGAAAATAAAAGACTTTTTTCTTTGAAACGTTTATGCATTATGGCACAATATTTCAATTCAGTTGATACTGATTTTTTTGTTTAATAGATTAAAGAAACAAGCGCTTGAAAATTTTTCGATGCTTAACTAGCTTTATGAAATCATCTATTATAAAGTTTTGTAGACATACTCAAAGACTTATTAAAGTAAGACAGGTGAACAGTTACATTATTCAATTATTTGCGTAAAAGCAAATTTGCATTTTACCTCTACATGTATATAACGAACGTTTTGATTATTTTCATGCAAATTCGTTATATCGAGGTTTTCGATTTAACAAACCCTCGATATAACGAACGCATTTCCTCGGTCCCTTGGTAGTTCGTTAAATCGAGGTTCAACTGTAATACATTCAAACAGTTCCAAAACTATACAATTATTTTATATTTTCAGTTTATCCACTAGTTCACAGCGCCTGTGATGGCAGCCATTACAGTAAATCAGCTATTTAATTGTAATTGTTTTCTACACAAGAGCTCTACTCTCGAAGTTAAAATGATATCCTGAAAAACTGGCTTTATTATGGCATAACAAAGACGAAAACCCACCATTGATCCAGCATATCCGTCCTTGCCTGGTGGTCCAGGGTCACCTCTTGCACCCTAATATGGAAACAATATGCACAACCACAAAACCGTAAAGGGTAGTTCGCCACTCCTAAAACTACAAAAGGACTGGGTTTGTCCACCCAAACAGTCCCATAAGGCAGTGCTCTAACGAGTGTTGGACAATCCATAATTGACAATCTTCTGAACACTATTATTTTTGCACAATGAATGTAACTTTAACTCATCCAAAAAACAGAGCAATAAAGAAATCCACTTTTTGCACCACATCAAGGCTTGTACCTACTAATGACTGTCTATTGTTTGTAAATGTAAAATTAGTATTTGTAACATTGCTTTCTGGGACCGTCTGGGTGGACGGTTCAAGTCCTATTTTCATTTGTAGAGCGACGAACTTTTATCATCTTAAGTGTCAAAAATCCATTGAAAGATCCGTCAAACGCATTATTTCTCGAATACTGCTTTTAATGACTAATAAAAGTTACAGATATCTATTCCTTTTATCTTTTTTATCCTCAAATGTACAGTCCCTCATGAAGATAGTAAAACAATCAGCACGTATTTTCTGGTACATGTAGTATACGACCCCATGATGCAAATTCACTATTTTAAAGGTATCTGGAGCAATGTATGGACGAGTTTGTGGACGCGTTAGTGTTTTCGAATATTCCTGGGATTTTTATTTTTATCATTGCTTTTCTTTTAGGAAGGGGTCACAAATCTGTGATAAAAAGACATCACAAATAACAAATAAATATAAACACAAGAGTAAATGAAAGCGACAAAAATTAAAGTCAGCATAATCATTTACCTGAGGTCCTCTACCTCCATTTGGACCTGGTTGTCCGGAATCTCCTTGTTCGCCCTAACAGTCGGATAGTTAATGTATATATCAACAATTATCGTAAGCACAAGAAATCAGCAACTATAACAGAGAAATAACATATGCCTCCGTTGGCGAAACAATGGCCTTGCAATGTTTTGACAATGACAAGAAAAACTATAAAAGAGCCAACGAAAAGCTAAACCTTCAAAACAAGGACACCAAATTTGTGCTTTCGAAATACAGAAACCATAACAAATTGGACTCAAACATGCAGTTAAAATGCCCAATGAGCAAGAGACACTCCAATTGGCAATTTAAACACTCAAGAATTGAAGTCGGAATCACGATCGTAGCCATGATACCTCAAAGCAAAAGCAATCCTAAATTCTTGGATCATGAGCAGCGTGGAGCTTTCAAAGGGAGAAATCCTTTCTAATTTATACGATTCCTAAAAAAATATCTTTCGTCTAAAGAATTCTTGCCTCTTTCAACACCTAAAACTAAAAATGCCCTGTTAGGGAGCGATCATTGTTTACAGCCGGCGAGAGGCTGAAGAGAAAATAATAAGGAAAACAAGAACATTTTGACCTTACCTTTTCTAAAACAAGAAAATACCCATTCAACTCCATCAATGGAAAGACAGTTATTAAGTACTTTTTTTACTCCAACTTCAATTTCCCAATCTCTAACCACCTCTAAGACAATGTGGTGTTTTTAGTCGACTCAACCCCAACCTTGGCCACATATATAACTGGTTCCTTAGCTGTCAGTTATTCGAAAAAGCCATGAATTACAAAACGCACGTAATGCCATGTGATTGGATCTATATTTCAAAGTTTCCTGGAGAGCTTATGGCCGGATCTCGTTAGGAGCTCGTCCGTTAGTAATCTGCGTTCGTTTGTCTACTCCCCATATCTGTAGTTTGGCGTTGTTCGTCGTAATTTGGAGGATGAAATTGACAATCTGGCACTTTTTGGGGGTTGCTTAGACAAAAGCTGAAAAATTATAAAACTTGGTATTTTAAGAAGTAAAATGCTTCCTAAAACAGTATTCATCGTTACTTAACTAGAGAATGATTAATTATCGCTGAAATGTGTTAGACGACAAGAATAGAGTTTGATTTCTTCAGTTTTACTGCCTTACTCCAGGATTGGGTATATTTGGGATAAAGCATTTTCTAGGAAATGATTTTTCTTTAAATTTTCAAAACTTGTGACACGCATTTCTGACAACCAGTCAATTCAACCAATCAATCAGCCAATTAACCAAAGGACTACTCCCTTTCCCAGGGCTCTTCTTGTTATAACTAAAAAGTATTCTAGACCTAAAATACCACGGTAAAATAGAATCTGACGTGTGGATTTTGCCATCTCGACGAAGTTGCAGACGAAGCTCATCTTCTTTTCTATTGCTCCCAGTACACAACTTTTAGAGACGTGTTTATTGATAAAATGAAAACAATTTTAAACACAGTTCCAGAAGACAAGGACAGTTTCATTGAAAACATTTTTTGCACAAATAACGAACGTGCATTATTTTATCCATTGAATTTCACTAACAAATGTTTCACAAAACGAAAATCTCTACCCCCAAAATGTTAAGTAGATTAGTATTATGTTGCAATTCGGAGTTTTATTCAGCATGTATTACTTTTGTTACTGTTACTGAAATTTATAAAGCCTATAGAGCTCTGAAACCTTGCTACACCACTGACTGCTAGATAAGTCGGTTAAGTTATAGCTTACCTTGGGCCCTTTCTCTCCAGTCTCGCCGGCTGGACCATTCTCGCCGTCTATTCCCTGTAACGCAAGCAAATTATCTTAGTTTTATGTTTAAGAAAAATGAGCTAGAAAATTTTTTCGGTTAAAGAAGTTTGTAACTCGTCATTTATAGATGGCGGTCACTTTAATGACAATGTGAATCCCAGGGGTCCCACTCACATATTTTACTCACGGGTCGTCCGAGTGATTTTTTGGATCTGAAATTTTGGTCAAAAAGGAGTTTTTGGGTCTATGAAAGACACGGAGAATTTTTTGGGTCGCGAAAAAAATTCAGTGATTTTTTGGGATTGTACTTTTCATCAGCTCAAATCAACAATAAGATAAGTGCAATTTACTGCTGGTGTGGGATTTTCTTGTGCATGAAATATGAACCTCTGTCGGGACCCCGTCATCAAAAATATCTGGGTGGGGCCCCTGAGATGGGAATGATACTAAATAACAATGATAGCTTGACCATAACATTCATTGACAGTCATAATGATAACGTATATCGTACGCCATGCCGCACAATCGTAATAGATATAAGAAAATGAGTGTAACGGGAACAGTGTAAATACCGAAGGGGAGAGGTTTGCAACTGAAAGTACTAACCCTTTCTCCGTCAGCGCCAGTCGGTCCTTGGCCTCCTCTGCGGCCTTGATCTCCCTGAAAGAAAGGCATCAAAGGCTCAACATGGTTATCTCCTGGGTCATTTTCATCGTTGGCTATCTGCTATAATTTATATCTAGTTTCTCTTCTCTTATAATCGAATTCCTTATTTTACTCTAAATTTATGTAAAAACTGTTGCAAAACGACTTACAAAATATATACCGGTATACGAAGTATTATATTACGTTTTATCATCGATTAAAATTATCAAATCAGTTGTCGATTTTGAAAACGTCCCTAAATTTGCTACTGCAAACAAATTTCGTGGCCTTTTGCAATGTTCGTCAACCTGTTCAATAATTTAGTTGTGCTGTCAATAAGGGAGACTACACGTCGTCTAACTCTACAGGCGACTTCATTCTTATCGCCTTTGTGATCACTTTTAACACAAATTTTATGTTTGTATTTGGTTGATCGTCCAGGCTTGTGTAGTCTTGAGAAGGACTGTTGTATGTTGCAACTGATGACTGATAATACCAGCAAGTAAAATGAGCCAGAGATTATTGACACTTGCATAAACAATTTTTTAATTAATTAATTTGATAGAACTAACTGGTTGTATCAAAAGGAGTGTGCAAAGCGACTTTGTTCTAAGGTTGAACGAACTGTGACCGTGCACACTCTTTTGTTCAATGTGTTAGCTCAAATGTTATTACTGGTTCGTTTTTCATGTGCATTTCAATAACTTTTGTGTTTTGTGCATCAAAGACAACGAACAAAAGTAATAGAGAACAAAAACATACAACAAAGAAACTGGCGATTTTTATATCCAGTTCGTTCTATTTAATATGATTTATTGTGAAGACATATTGGACCTTACACGAAATTCTTGGGCACCGAGTCTCCGAGTACTGAATGTATACGTAAGCACTACTTGGAACTAACGGTGGGAAACAATACTGATTCAAGTCTCAGGGCTTGCTTGCAAGCATGAGTCATGCACGAGCCAGATAGGCATCAGGTATGGGTCAGGTGCGAGGGAGACTTCCCAGGCACGATTTCGGCACGAATTTGCACACAGTTTAAAAGAAATTCTGGTTAACATTCACAAATAAGTACTTTTACAGTTCTCTAGGCTAGTAACATATCTTTGAAATCTAACAAAGAAACGGCCCTTATTTTCTCTGATATAATGTGAGAAAATAGTGTTCCAAATTCCCGAGTTTCTAGGTTCACTTTTTCGTGACAAGCACGTGTTTCGCTCAATCACTTTGTAATCTGGACATACTTTACGTTACTGCAGTTTAAGGTACGGCTAAGACATTGTATTGAGAATTTAGACATTGATTTCTTCTTACAGTTTCTCCACTTGGTCCAGGCTTTCCGCGTTTACCTTCAACACCAGGAGCACCCTTCGGGAGAAAAAAGGAAAAGGTTGTTAAATACCCCTGCAAGGGAGAGGTCATCGTTCTATCTGCCAAGCAATGGGCATTGTGAACTTGCACAAAAACTATTGGCTGGTTCCTATAACCCTTAACCTTACCGAAACTGCAACGGAAATCGTAACATAACCAAAACTGTAACGGTAAGCATAACCATAATAGCAACTGCAATCGCAACCATAACAATAACCTACGTGATGGTAACCTTTACAGGAACCACAACAGCAGGCAGAACTGTGCTTTAACGGTAAACCGCAACTGAACTTTCAAGCTTAACCAAAACTTTGACAGCAACTGTAACCATCGCCATAACCGAAAACGCAACCGTAACCAAACTCCCAGCCATAATCATAAAACTCGGGTAACCGTTAATGAAAATGACCATAACTATAACCTTTAGTAGTCAGTTTAAAATCCCTGTGGATGAAACAAATTATCTAACAAACATTTTCAGGAAATAAGAATAATTTTAGGTGCAAAATCAAAATTATTTACACTTTCCTATGCTCTTATCACGTTTTTAGTTTCTGACTCTCTTAATACTCAAACGGTCAAGCCTTTTGGCCTCCAAGAACCGTTAAGAATTAGCACATGCCCTTTGGCATGCAATTAATGCTTGATACACTAATTAATTTGCATAGTAACAATCATCACTTAATTAGACGCTGTTGCCATGGTAACAAAAACAAAAATACAAGATGGCCGCCATTTGGATTTGCGATTTTCCTTAATGTTTAGACATTTTGCAGAAAAGAGCTAGAAAACATTATTTTATATGCCAAAACTACAAAATAATGAGAAGAATATTGATAACTATGAGCTTATAATCATTTTTATTCCAAAATTCGAAAGTTTGCCAGCAAACTCTATTTTCCCTAATTTATTATGATGAAGTCATCAAATGAATGCTAAAATTACTTAATTAGTGTCAAAAGATGCAAGGAACAGTTGTACAAAAGGGTTTCGCAATTGATCAAGTCTGGGCTCAGACTTTTTGGTGACATCAGCTGTTGTCAAGGCGTTTTGTCAAGTTCTCGGTCATGAACTCTAAAACCTGGTAACTGTTGTCTTTGCAAGTGCTTTTCGAGCGATTTTCCACTTCGGAAACCCCCAGGCTAGCATATCATTATGCAGAGGCGGTCGTCTAAGGGAAACCATATGTGAGAGATGAATTCACGATGATTGGGATGCTGACATTTTGCGTAGTGAGAGAGGGCAGACCAGTGCAGATATATCTCCGGCCAATCTGTAGATGGATTCTAGCACCTACTAAGGCGATTTGGACAAATTATGACTTCTAAAAAGCCAACGGGCTATAAGCTCATAGTTATCAATATTCTTCTCATTATTCAGAAGCCAACTTCTAAAAAGCCAACGGGCAGTGATTCCGCGAGTAGGTCTGGGTGGTTGGAGACCTTCACGTCGCCGTTATGCCCAGAACTCCTAACAAAGAAACAGTTGATTCGCCAAACTTGCTCTAATCAAAAGTTTGTAACTCGGCCTGCGGATGGAGAAATGAGAATCATTGGACTTGATGTTTTCTGGAATTGTGAACTGTTTGTTTTAAAAGGATTTACTACTTTAAAAAATTAACGACAAAAGTGCGTGTTTTTGGTGCTGTTCCTGGAGTTGGAAAACAACATTTCTAATCTTGCTACAAGTCAAAATATGAAATTAGACAGAAATCAAGGATTTTTGCTCGTGTATTGGATGCAGATAATCGAGCAAGCAATTGGCTGACAAAATTACCGTTCCATTGATACTTTGTTCCTGAAGGAACGATATCTACTGACGCAGTCACCAAAGACTTAGGACGCTTTCCATATGCCAAGTATGGGTGCTCCGATTGGTCAGTTCTGAAATGTAACGCGACAGCTATCGGTGCCTGCTTCATGGATTTTAGCCGCTGAGTTCGTTTATTTTCACTGACGGGACAGGTTCCCACCAGACTGTCCTTGCTTCTAGACGAATAAATTTGTGAGTTATGGCGGGACAATGCCCGAACGTGTGTTGGTGTCTACATCAATAATAACCAGAAATAATTTTCTGGTTCTGAGTGTTCCCCAAAACACGATCCACGATGAACTACAAGTTTTGACGACGGAAGTTCTGTAACAACATTGGACAACACCCGCAGGGCATCATGGTTCACAAGGATCTTAGAGCTATCGCTTGCCAAGAGCTTTGTTCATGTGTGTGGAATATATGTCTAATGACACATCCTCGCAATGGACTTTCCAGTCACATACCCTAAACTCATATCATAATGGTTGAAAGTCTCAACTGGCAGGAAGGTTGGTTAGATGGCTATTTACACCAGTGTGACCGGCGGGCAGCGGACACCAACTCGGGACCTCCGAGTTACGAATCAGTGCTTTAAACCGTTCGGCCACGCTGCCTTCCTTAAAATTAGAAAGCAACAGATTATAATTTCTGTCAGTAATTATTATATTACTTACACTACTGTACATATCGGTACTTACAAGAGGACCAGTTGGTCCCAAAGGTCCAACATCTCCTTGTGGTCCATTGATACCCTAAATCACAAAAGAATTGCGTCGGTTATATGGTCTTCCTCATGCACACATTGGTTTTGCTCCAGTCAATTCTGTGCAGCAGAATAGCTAATTTAGCTATATATCCTTTTTAAGTTGCACAATTTAATTATTGGAATTGGTAATGGTTTTGGTTTGTATTTTCTCGCCACATGCGCATTGTTTGTGCACTTTTTTGTTTAATATTTCTGCTGAAAGTGCGGGCAATTTCTTTGTGTGCTACGACTTGCTTGCTTTCGTTTGTGTCTGTTCCTTTTACCTAACGTGTTACAATGGATTCCTTGACAGTTAGAATCTCATTTCAATTGTTTTTCAGTTAAATGTGCTCATTTTGTGAAACGCTCAGCCTAAATGATTTACAAATTTCCTCGGATTGAAGTGAGTTGAAGCCAGTTGCAGAATAACACATATTCGAGGAATTATACCCATGAACACTTCCTGATATATTATTTGTCTTTGAGAATCAACTTGTTGTCTTTTGTACAGAGCAATGCAATCAAAAGTGCAAATCAGGGGGCAACGAGCGCCATTATCTGCTAACCACAATCAGGAAGTGAAGTTCATTATGAAATGGGTTATTAAGTCCTATGAGATACCATGGATAGTGTCCTATGAGATACATAGGAGTTCTATGGTAAATAAAGGGATCCTATGGGAGAACGAGTAGTCTTACATGATAAATGGTACTTCCTTGTGATACATAGGAATCATATGTACGTGGTTACTAGGAATTCTACGATATAAATGGAAGTTCTATGGGTACAAATGAATCCTATTGGATAACAAGGAGTCCTATGGAATGCTTAGGAGAACTAAGGTATACCTAGGAATAGTATGGTATAGGAAATCGTATGGGATTCCTAGGAGTCCTATTGGCTTTCTAGGAGATGTATGAGTACCTAAGACCTATGGAATACCTCGATATTCTATAGGATGCATAGGAATCCTAGGGGATACCTACCCGTTCACCAACAGCTCCAGGACTGCCTTGCTCTCCCTGACGACCCGAACCTCCCTGGAATTTATTAAATAAGACATATATATTGCCTACACTTGATCAATTTTAATTTTTGCATACCAAACTTCCAACTAGAAAGTAATAATAGCTTTCGAGAAATCGTATGTTATTTTTGAGCAACCTTAGTTTTTCAACTAATTTGCTTGAGCAAAAATCTAGCGGTAGCGCGTTTTAAACAAACTATCATGAGTTTGTTGTTGAGATGCCAACTACAATAACCCCAAAACATATTGGAGCTGCTAAGCTAATGTTTATGTGCAGAGACATTTAATATATTTTTAACACATATGAGTCATTTCAGAAAGTTTAATACAGTTTACCACATTAAAACAGGTTGTAGTTGATGCCTTTTACATCATCATTACACTAAGGGCACAAACATGCAATTCTAGCTAGCATCAGCTACAGACCGGTAGTAAGTTTAGCATCTACTATCGCCTGAAATCAATTCTAGCATCATGTACCGTTTGCTAATACAGTAAAAACCTGCACAAAATAACAGGTTGATCAAGAACAATCATGCTGAAATTTCATCAACAATGTACCATATACATAAGAACAAATTCAGCCTGACAAATGTTAAAATATTCTTAAACAAAAAAATGGTGCCAGCTGGATTAAAAAAGCCTACTACGGTAAATCAAAGTATATGTGCTGGGCCGTTGCAGACCTCGTGCCATAGTCAAATTTGCTTCAGTCGAATTTAATTGAATCAGTTAAATTCGATAGAAAATGTTCGTCAAAACAAATTTCGAAAGTTCAGAGGACTATTGTTGTAAGTGATGATAAATAAAGACTTCAGGCTTTCATAATTCGTTTTGGACGTTGTTTCAAAGTAAAGTTTATCGGTTACAATGATGGAGATATATTTTAGGTTCCAAAACACTAAGGATTAGTTATAAAAGCAATTTAAAACCGGTTTTGCCCTAACGGACCTTGTCAGTAGTTCGCCATCTTGGATATATCTAGCTACTTCATGCAGCATCTCGATATTACATTTAAATTTGACATAGATCTAAAACAGCCTTACCTATGAGCATTCAATAACTTCTGCTGACAAAACAGTCTTGCTCACGTTGCAGTTTTTTGTCCTTTCCAATTATTACAAACTAAATTCTGGGTAAATTTAGGACTAAGAAAGGTTGCCGAATCTACCAAACAAAAATGATCAAAAACGTGAAAACATAGTGTTGTACTAATCGAGAAAAGCTTTTCAACTGGATTTCCGGCATATTCACGAACAACAAATCCCGTACGCCAATGATGAACTACAAGAAAATGTTAAATTGAAGTTATAAAGAACTTCGTAGCCAACGTTTTAGCAGATGAGTCGAAGCAACCTGCATGTTTCGAGAAAACATCATTTTTTAAAATCAAAAACATTTGTTTCATTTAGCCTCAACTGATGTAGTAAACGTTTGAATATATGTTGGTCTCAATATTCCATTTCAGCACAATTAGCTCTTGACTATTATCTATCGAGTGTTTAATGTTGACATACCGGAGGACCAGTTTCTCCCATCTCTCCATCAATGCCGTTAGGACCCTGTAAAAAAGTAAAAATGAAAATAAAAGTAATAATAGAAAGTTTAATCATAACAATAACAATAACAATATAAATAACAATAATAATGATAATAATAATAATACTTCTAAAGTGCACAATACCTTATCATATCAATCCACTAAACAATGATAAGTAAAGTTAATAGACCACTTTCATAACATGCCCCAGTGACTATAAACAAAAACTTCAAGTCGAGGGCAGAAAGGCTAAAATACATGTATGAATTTTACCCTTTCTGGCCTCGACTTGAAGTTAGTGTTTATGGTCACTAGGCATATTATGAAATTGGTCTACAGAACTGAGTGGTAAACAAAATAAGATTAGCGCGGAGCGCGAATCCAATTTGTTTTCACTAGTAATTATTACACAGTTACAGAAATCCTATTACAAACTTCTTTTAAAAAAATGCAATTTCCGAAAATGAAACAAGAATAATAGAAGTCGTTGTATCTTGCTTCAAGAACTGTTGCTGATAAAATATAATATTCTCCATTTTGTTTCAGCCGCAGTTTCTTAGAGGTTGGTTGTTTCTATTTACAGAAGCTATTTTCTTGTTACTGATTGGTCAGAAAGCCAGGAACTTAGGTTGTGATTGGTTTATTTAACTGTCCGATAACAGGTTCCGATAACAGCTTTTTGTTATTGGACACTCTCCGATAAATGATTTTGATGCCATATTAAGGAAAATAGAGTGTTGAACAGACCAGTCAGGTTTGAGGACATTGTAGTTTTTGAAACAATAGTGGAAAAAGAGTAATGATGTTAGGTAGGTGTTTTTTGAAGTAATGCCTGAAATATACGTAAAATAATGCCATGTATTTCACAAACCCTTTTTCCCGATTCTCCATTTCTTCCTGCAGTTCCTTTGGGACCCTAAAATGAAGGAGGTATATTAGTTCTGATAGAAGGTACACTCGTTCTTACATGAACCATTTTTTCTGTCAACGTTGAGGCTGAAAAAATTACCCAAATCTAAGTACTTGTTAAAAGGATTTTTTCACGGTTTTGTGCATGCTCAGGTTGTTAGAAATTTAATCTGTGTTCCGGCCCGGAACAAAGCCAATTTCCGAGGTTTTACGCGGCGAAATGTCGAAGGTGGATTTCATCTTGAAAAAATCTCTCTCTGTGTTACACATCGGTGATCAGAAATCGTTTTTTCGATCGTATTTTATTCCGGCGTTGGGTTTAGTTCTATTTTACTGTTCCTTCGCTTAACCTTTCTAACAGTTATAAATCTTCAAATGTGACTTATAAAGTCAGAGCAACATCATGAGTGACCCTACGAAAAGGAAATCAAATATCTTTCAAGAGTCACCACTGACAAAAGAATAGCAACAAAGTACAAACCGTTGCTGATCTGAGCGACTTAGCTTAAGGTCGATCAAGCTCAGGATAAATTTCCTGGGTGTATTTCCTTGGTTTCCATTAGCTTTGTGAAGCGAACATTTTCGTTTCTACGCTTCACTGATCTCTTACTCGTTGCTTACAGCGCAAAATTCAAAAGCAAAAGTCTTTGCAAAATATCAAAGTGGGAGCTGTCAAAATGGTCTAAAGTTACAAAACACCGCTATGCAACTACTATCCTTTACCTTTCTTACAAATATATAAAATCTAGGCTCGAAAATTCAACATTTCAGAAGGTGAGTGGAGTTTGTCATGGTTTGAGAAATCTGAATTTTAAATTTGGAAGGTCGATCGAGGTGTATTTCTTTTGTATCTATTGGCTATGAAACAATGACTGTCATCCGAACTCGCGCATGAGCAAAGCCGTGAAAGTGCCCTTTTAATTAAGAACACACTGAGGCGGAGGTTAAGTAAGAAACCTGTAATTTTATAGAAAATGGAAGGAAATAGTATTGATTATTTGTAGAGTGATGATCAATACAGTGCCGCAACAGTTATTTGAAATGTCAACCAGTTAATATTCCTTAAAACCTACTGTGTATTTAGCTGCAACTAAACACATAGTCATGCACTAAACTAAACATCGATGGGAAAAAATGTTATCTCACAGTTTGGCTTGGCAAACCCAGCAGAGCTTACTGTAAACTCTAAGTGCGTGAATAGGATCTTTAAAAAAAGGAAGAAATCGTAATGAACATTTCTTATATGAGCAATGAGAGTGAAATCTCAAAAAATTAAGAACTTCAACCTGTCGAGTCTCCATAACAAACGTTTTTTTGTATATAAAAGAGTGTAATTAACTGTAGAGCAATTAACGATGTCAGATATCGTTACAATAACAAAGATAACGCATTTATTCTTTACAATCGAACATATTCAGAACGAACGGGCAACGAAGGCATCTGCCAGATAAAAATGTTATGGATGAAGTACTTTACCCGTTCGCCAATGGGACCCTGATCGCCCGGATTTCCTGAGGGACCGCTAACGCCCTGTCAGTAATAATCATTCAATGGGTAGCATTTTGAAGAATACAAAGATACTAAATGGAAGAACAAAGCTTACTGCGTTTCTAGATGTTCTAGTGCGGCGTTTAATCGAGGGTGGCGCTTGTTCGAAAGAAGTTTTGGCTTCCAGAATAAGATAACAGATAAAATAAACCTTTATTTAATTAAAAGGCTCAGGGAAATCTCTTCAGCTGCGAAAGCATACTGTTATCAACGAGAGCCCTGAGAACTATTAATCTTAAAACTATAATATTCGATAATAAAACTCTATGAACAATACAGATTAAACGATTGCTATGTACACATAAAAGTTAAAAATTTAGTAAAAAAAATATGGTAAAAAAATAGCTGTCTTGTTTCTTCTTATGTCTCGAGGGATTTTCTAGGATGTCATATCTGCTTTGAAAATAATAGCAAAATCCTCACAGTACAAAAATCAATCCAATTGACATTTGCACTCATTCTGACGTTAATGACGTGTAATAATGTGCTACACAACGCAGCATAACGCAAAGCAGCACAGCACAGCGCGACCCAACGCAACACATCTTAACACAGCACACTACAGCACAGCAGAACACAACACTTCACAACCCAAAACCCACGCACGCGTTCTCTTTTACTGATAATGACGAACAGTGCTGTGTTATCTTTAATACTATGTCTACTCACAGGCGCTCCTATTTTCCCATCCGAACCAGGCTCTCCGCGAGGTCCACCTGCCCCCTATATCCAATAAACAAAGGATATCAGATGTGAGAACACGTTTTTGTTTATGATTTGGCTATTTCGCCTTTACAGAACTTCTTGTTTGGAAATGACTGCACCTTGAGGGATTACAAGTATTAGAATATAACAGTTTACTTGTCATTATAAATTTTACAACCGATAACAGTGATGTAGAAAAAGGATAAATTAATGGAGAGGATGTCTGATAGAAAGCCAAAGGGCTTATTTCAAGTATCAGACCTCCTCATGTCTAAAATAATTTATAAATATGTAGATGAGTGACAAGTAAAGACGCCTGCATTCGTCTTAACAAATATAGTTACTGGTGTGTATTGAAACCTTTACTTGCCGTTTGTCCTGTCGAACCAGGGAGACCGCTTGCTCCTGCTGCACCTTGCTCGCCCTACAAAGAACAAAACACAGTTATCAGGGGAGCATCCATCCATAGCTACCTATATGTTTTGTCTGTATGTTGTACATAATCTCTCCTTGAAAGAAAGACGATATTTGGAACCAAATGGATCGTAGACACGTTATGTATCGCTGTATATCTTGTTTAGTTCTGTTTTCAGAAACAAGATAAACTGCTGACGTCGATCAATGCTAGCAAGAAACATCACGCACAAAAGAAAAACACATTCGGACAATCAACAGTTTAATTGGTGGTTTTCCAAACCGAACTATAACTGGATAACCAAATGTTGGCTAACTATTTCTCTATTCGGTTGCATGTCTTTTATTAAATGTGGAGATAGCTTTTATCGTCATTGGTTTCCTGGTGCCAAAAATGATATTCATTTTTTAAATTAAAAGCGTTTAAAAAATAGTTTATGACAGGAACCGCGGAGTA
>JAOBRH010489033.1:0-10057 GCA_027575125.1 Umimayanthus parasiticus | reverse complement strand
CGGAATCTGTCAAAACTGTGGCAGATTCTGCTGTTATTGTCGGCCGCCAGACCGACAATGACAGCGGAATCTGTCACAGTTTTGACCAATTTGTTTTGCTAAGACATGTTTATCGATCGTAGGGTATCCTTTTAAGTCATCCCAATTCTGGACAACTTTGGAGGTGCAGAACATTTTTGTTGGAGCGCCGGTTCTATAGTGGTCGGTACCGCTGTGTGCACCGGCGCTATATCAGAGAACGTATAAATATGCGCTGGCTCTGTCTTCGATTGGTAGAACCGGAAGAACAGGTCCGCGGCGGTGAGCCCGATACCGACAACTGTTAACACTGTCGAGAACGATAACGATGACAGCCACTCAGATATCTCACCCGGATCTTGGGGGTCAGCTTCAACTGAAGATTCAGCTTCACGTTTCATTTCTCGAGCAAGCGCTTCTTTCGCTTTCTTATTGTACTCCGCCAGCTTTTTCCCCGCCGCAATTTTCTTCGGGTCTTTGTTCTTCGATGCGGGTTTCGCATCTTGAATTTTAGTTATGTTTAGAATCGCCCGACATGTTTTTTCAGTGTACTAAGCACCTCTTCAAGTCTGCTTGCACCTTGCTGGTGGATGGTTCTCCACTGGAGGTTAACGGTGGAGGGTTGGTGGTGGGTGACTCTTCACTGGAGGTTGGTGGGTGTTTGGTGGAGGGTCGGTTGGTGGGTGACTCTCCATTGGAGATTGGTTGGTTGGTGGGTGTTTGGTGGCGGGTCGGTTGGTGGGTGACTCTCCACTGGAGATTGGTTGGTTGGTGGGTGGTTGGTGGCGGGTCGGTTGGTGGGTGACTCTCCACTGAAGTTAACGGTGGAGGGTCGGTTGGTGGGTGGTTCTCCACTGGAGGTTGGTGGGTTGGTGGGTGGTTGGTGGAGGGTTGGTTGGTGGGTGCTAGCAGTTTGCTAGGGGGGTCCTAAGAGGGTGCTAGCATCTTCCTAAGACTCTGCTTAGACTCTGCTAGCATCATGCTTGAGATCCTGCTAGCATCTTGCTCGGAGTCTGCTCGAGATCTTGGTTGCCCTGTTGTATCTGTTGATTTTTTCCTATATTAACGTGCTTAGCAACCTGGAAGAGGGCGCTGGCCAGCGCTGCAAGACGTCCCCCTTTCAAGATCAGGAGTCCTGCGAAACTGCTCAGTTCCCGCTTAACTATCTCGTCACTCTTGAGATCCTGGTACAATTGGTCTACGTCGTCGATAGAAACGATCATACTGACAGCTTTAGAGGCCACCAGCACAGCTGTGTCCACCAGGCTAGATGAAAGCTGTCTACCTAGCATAGTCTGGTATCGGAGGTGGTATTTCTCGACATCTTTGGTTGACAGCTTCTTGATATCACCCAAACTCATCCCGACACCCAGGAACTCTTTCGTCGAACCGAGTGATGCCAGGATAGAGAGCGGTTCGCGCTTCGATTCCGCAACATCATCAGACGCTCGTACAGGATTTTTGGTTTTTAGATACTCCAGCCATGTTTTTGGAAATCTATTTGCTGCTTTTAAAACGAAGATGAGGGGGCTGGAAGTTCCAGATACCATTTGAAAGGGTATTGCAAGCAGAAACATAGCCTGCTGTATCACTCCGATTTTATCAGGGCCATTAGTTTTCTACGAGTATCCATGTCAAGATCACCCCCGAAATCTTCAAACAGTGTTTTTGGCTCCAACCTGACTGGGGTTATGAAAGGCGACGACACACCCCACATTGTCACGAAAGGGCTTCGCGATCGAGATCAGTTGCTGCGTCAGCACCCAAACTGATAGACCCCTATGTCTTTCCGAGAATGCTAGCTCGATGAACTTATTTGAGTGAATCTTCAGATTTCTGGATACCGCGCAGTCGTCCAGGATGATCAGCGTATTCGTACTAGAAAACAAAACGGTGCAGAGATCCAACAGCTCCTCTATTTCGGCTTGGTTGCTAGCATCGGGCATCACAACCAAGAAACGCTTGTCGTTCTTGGCGAATCCGCGATATGCTCTATTTCGATCATACGTGGGGCAGATCTAGATAACCCAGTCAAATACGCTCTTAAATGGCCCTCGTAGTTGCTCGATAAGATATCTTGTTCTGCCGCAATTTGTTGGTCCTGTTATAACACAGTGAAATGGGACTCTGAGTTCCTCCATAGTTTGTTGTATCAGCTGGAACGCTCTCTCTAAACGCTCTTCACGATGGGTAGTTCTCCACTGGAGGTTAACGGTGGAGGGTCGGTGGATGGTTACCCATCGGGGGTTCACGGTGGGTAGTTCACGGTGGAGGGTTCACCACTGGAGGTTAACGGTGGAGGGTCGGTGGATGGTTACCCATCGGGGGTTCGCGGTGGGTAGTTCAGTACATGATCGAGCGCAAGCCTGAATTCGCTATCTCCATTAGCGCGTCCGCCACTATGAATATATGGCACGTGATAGTCCCGCTTCCCCCAGTTGTTCTGCGAATTTCTAATGTCACGCCATCTTGCGCATCTCTCAAAGCGAGACCTGATCCGTGAATGCTGTTATCTGAGTGGGCTCTTAGATCTATCCAGAGCGCGAATTTATCGTTTGTGTAGAAGTCTTTCTCCTTAACGGAGAACCGCTGGAGTATCGATCTGTACAGATCAGTTGGCAGCATCCCCCTGGAATACAGCATGTTTGGAACTCCAGCAATATTGATCTGAACCGATGTTATATCCGGGCTGACAAATTTTTCGGAATCTCTCGCCCCTGCGGAGAAATGTGCCGTAAACAGGAACAGCAGACCGGTGATCGATCTTCTGGGGACACTTACATGCTCGTTGATCACGCTCTCGGTTGCCTTGTTGATTGTGAAAGTCTTGTGGCGCAGGAAATTCTCATAGAAAAACGCGTGTCCTACCCGGTAGGCCTCCAGCGCCCGGTTCGCGAGATATTGGCTAGATATGGATCGGTACTCCAGCTCTAGGTTGGTGATCTTGTAGCTTGGAGGCTTGGTCGTGTCCGAGTAGACAACGATATCAGATACAGGTGCGAGTGTAATTTCGAATTTCAGTGGGTGGGATAGGCCTCTTGGGTAGAACACGCCGTGACTCAGTAGAATGGGGTGATCGAGAGGAATGCAATATTTTGTACCGTGAAGCGCCGCCATGGCTACCCCTCTTGCGTCTGAAGTGACCTTGTCGCCCGCAGCAGTTCGAAGCTTGCGCATATTTTCAGAGGACACCCCATACCTCAACATGCCGTCACGGGCTTCGCTCGAGAGGAAGAGATCATGATAAGTTAGAAATAGGTCGTTGTCTAGCGTGTCTTGAAGGACCTCTCCTCCGAAAAGAACTCTCTGCCGCTTGACCAGATTCCTGCCGACATTGTTGACAAGAGTATTGTTCGCGTGGCCGGAAACGCTGAGATCAAAGGTAAGATACACGCTTCCGGGAACGATCACGATGTTCTCCGCCAATTTTCGGTATGTCGACATACAAGTCTCATTGGGGCTGGCCTCCGTGGGTGTAAACGTGATACGGGACAGCAGCGATCTCGCCTTTATTCCGAAAGGCTCGCGTGGAACCCTGTTCGGGTCTAGTTTTCCAGGTAGGGCAGTTTGTTGTTCCATCGTATTTCTATTTTAAGAGAGAGCAACTTAACTTTAAATAAAATTACGTGGAGGGTCGAACAAGCTGTCGAAGTTATATTACTCTGCGGGTGACTAATGGAGAGGCAACTCGGCCATCACAAAATTAGCAGATGCTGCGAAAGTCGGCGAAGACGAGGTGGGAAGATGGCTCGAAAGGCAGGCGCTGTGGCAGATATATTTGCCGGCTCCGAGATATACCCCACGACCCCGCTGGGTAGTTGACGAGCCGAACAAAATTCATCAGGTAGATCTGCTGTTCTTGCCACACGACACATATAGAAAGAGAACGTATAAATATGCACTGGTTGTGGTGGATATCGCATCGAGATACAAAGATGCCGAACCGCTGACCACAAAAGAAAGTTCAGAGGTGGTGAAAGCTTTCGAGAGGATATATGCTCGGAGGTTGGGGTGGCCGGAGGTGCTGATGGTGGACCCTGGCAGGGAGCTCATGGGGGATGTGACCAGACTCATGAGCAAGCATGAAGTTACAGTACAACGAAGTGAAGCTGGGAACCACAGAGCTCAAGCGTTTGTCGAGTGGGCGAACCGAACGCTGGGTGAGAAGATATTTTCTCACCAATACGCACAGGAGATGGCAGATGCTCAGATGGGTCAGACTCGATCGAGGGAGTGGGTTGAAAGGCTACCGGCTGTCCTCAAGACGATGAACAACGAAGTCACGAGATCGACTGGGGAAACACCAGCCTCTGGTATCAAACTAGAGGAGGTTCCCTCCCAAGATACCACATATCGGAGACCGGTCGGCTTGGATGAGCTGAAATTGCTGTCTGGCGTAAGGGTCAGGTATCTACTTGCTCTGGGTGAGGGTGAAGGTGAGGAAAAACGTCGTGGGACGGATCCGATATAGAGTTTGGAGATTTTCGATCTGTCGCGTAGTGTCGTTTCAGCGGGCCAACCGGTGCTGTACTATCTATCCGATGGTGGACCGAGGAGATCATTCGTTAGAGAGGAGCTTCAAGTAATCCCTGAAGATACCGAGTTATCTCCCGATTCTGTGTTGATGTGATAATGTCCGTGGGCATAGGTGTGGATACCGTCCTTACATATGATCCGCTTGTCGTCGCCATGAGACAGCGCCACTTTGTCGACCGTCTCAGTGTAGAGGACGTGTTTATGCGCCTTGATCACATTCATCTTCCTCATCTGAGGTCGATGGTTGAAAAGGCAGTTCTTATAGTCGTCGAAACTGATGGTCTTCTTGACGACCGACTTCTTGACCCCCTTACATTTCTTCTCTTACCTCCCCTCATCCATCTTGTTGGCGTAGAGTTTTGCACGCAGGCCAACAAATTCTGTAATTTGTTGCCCACCAGACTCGTCTTTGAACATACCGATGACCTTCTTGTTCACGCCCGTCTCGATACCCGATGGGTGATCCTCCGGGTAGTTGCTGGTATCAAACATCCCCCTTACATCGGGGGAAATCTCCTGATAGAGGTCGTCAATCTTGATCTCATACACGAGAAAGTCCGTATCGGTGAAAAGCAGCCTCGCTCTGGTCCCGTATTTGGTCGCGATGTAATTGTAGCGGAACTCATACATCAGCTTCTTGCTGAGGTCCAGGACGGACATACCAAGGTACACGGGCATTTTGAAGACCAGTTTTGTTTTCTTCATGTGGATGGCGATGAGGTATTCGCAGAAGATGGTGCGGTGCTGGTAGTTCGGCTTGGATATCAGCTTGCGCGCCTGCGGTTCGCTCGTGACCAACCGAATGTCCACCCTGTTTCTGATGTTCTCCATCGTCTTGCCGAATACGGAGTTGTTCATCAGCTTGAAGAAGTCTTTCTTGAAGTCGCTGGCCGCTTTCGTCCTCAGGTCGGTATTCTTGTCGATGTATGGTCCCAACCATGCAGACTCTTCGAACCTGATACCCCTGTGGATCTTGGTTACTGTTTGCCCGTGGCTTTCGTACACTTTCAGAGCACCGTGGTGAACAATGTACTTCGTCTTGTCGTTGAGGTTTGGGATCAGCTTATCGACCCCATCTACTCTGAGGGTCTCTGGAGCGAGTGGATACTCGTTATGCAGGTCATGAAGGTGTTGGGGATACTCCAAGTCAACTTCGAGGATGCCTGGGTGGTTCTTCCAGTCTGCCAACTCTTCCTCGGCCATCCACTTGAAACCGCGAGTAGGGAGGGGCTTCGACATCGCCCACCCGTACAAGTTGTTCTCGTCGAGATATGCGATATATCTTGTGGGTACATCTGGGTTTTATTCTTCCATGTATGGGTTGTTAGCTTTGCCATGTCTTGTTGTGATCATGGATACCCCTCCACGGATGTCCTGCTCGACCATCAGAAGCATGTCCGGATTAGTTAGCAGCTCAAGTTCCACCTTCATCAGCTTCAGCGCTGCATCCCAGGCCAGTCCCGGTGCTGTGTAGTACCAGGCGGGAGCTAGCCCATAGTTTTTGCAGCAAACATCTCTGAAATTCTCGAAGACGTCGGCCGACAGGAGTACATCTGCCTCGAGGTAGAGGTCGTGGTAGTCCCTCATGGTCTTCATCCCAAAGGTATCTCACACCCTTCGAGCGTGCTGGTAGTCGTCTTCTGTTATGTCGGTGTCGTTGAGTTTTGAGTAAAACTCCTCCCTGGGTGGGAGACTTGTCTCGCTCATCCT
The DNA here is from genome assembly GCA_027575125.1 of Umimayanthus parasiticus. Lineage (NCBI taxonomy): Eukaryota > Metazoa > Cnidaria > Anthozoa > Zoantharia > Parazoanthidae > Umimayanthus > Umimayanthus parasiticus. The sequence goes on along the minus strand of JAOBRH010489033.1, from coordinate 3,793 downwards.
GTCGAAGCCGTCGAACCAGTCGTATGGGAAGATACCCTTTCTCGACAATAGCTCCAACTGCTCCCCTTCGTATGCCATTCCGATGTTTTTGAAGGCGTCTTTTGACAAATTGGCTACCAATCTGTCGAGGCTAGATGCCATGAACTTGAGGCTGTCGATGAACCTGATCTCTGCCTTCTGCCTTCTGCTGGCCTTCTTTGTTTGTAAATGCGTCCACTACAATCTGCTTTGTGAACGAGATGTACTTCTCCTCGTTGTTGGGGATTTGGATGTGCCGAGGTTCTTGATGAAGAGGTGAGCGTCGTAGCCGGACAGATTGTGGAAGATGACGGGGAAGAACTTCGGGATCTTGTAGTTCAGATTGCATCCGTTGTGGGCCGCACCTCTGTACCTCCCCGTAAGGTGGCAGTGGTCCATTACCCTGTCTCTCCCCAGCTTACCCTCGCAGATGCGTCAATATGTCGCCCTCGCGAAATCTCTTCGATCCTCACTTGTCATCTCCATCGGCTTGGGGAACTTGAATTTCTTGTAAATGCTCCTTATATCCGACTCTAGTTTATTGACAAAGATCATCGCAACATCCTCGTCCGGTGTTTCGGCTGTATAAGTTACAAGTTCGGGTGGCGAAAGATCGTTGTTGAAGCACTTTAGTAGATAAGAGAAGCCAGATGGCCTGTGCTTCTGGTATTGCTTCGTGAAGCTTCTACTCTCATCTGGAGGAAGGTGGCTATCTTCTCTGTATAGCTCTCAAAATCAGTGTAGACAACGAAAGGGACCCGCATCTTCCTTTTGAAGTTCCTGAAGGAAATATGCTGGGGGTTCCCATCTCTGTCTACAGGCATCTCGATCTTGACTTCTTCGTTCATCGAACAGTACACGAGATGTTTGTTCAGTGTCTCCTTCGACTGGAAGTGGTTCAGACATCTTGGGCAGAAGTGTGCTCTAGATTTATGTTTGCTGACTTCTAAGCGTAATAGTCTGCTCATGTTCTTGATCCAACAATTGTGGCTTGTCTCGCCGCTGGATATCAGGAGCAGGTTTAGTAGCGGAGCTTCCCGTTTCTTGCTGATCCTCAGGGGGTATGCATACCCTTCGTATCCGTTGATCGCATAGTGGTACTGCTTTTCGAACAGATCAACCTGTTTCAGAGAAACGGGGAACTCTATACCCGTCCAGTCGAAGTTCTCATAGTTCTCTCTCATCTGCTCAGTTAGCCTCTGCGGATCCTTCTCTTTTGGACAGACGGCAGAGTTAACAGCCCATTTGAAGCACTCGTGATCTTTTTCGTTCTTAACGTTGATGATGGCTTTCTTGGAGGCCAACACCGGTGGTAGTGGAACATACGAGCTTCCATACAGCGGTTTGTAGGGGTCGATGTGGATGTCTAAATACTCTACCTGGTCGAATTGCCAGCCAGAACCGTTTTTTTGAAACTGCCCAAGCTTCTCGACTAGAAGACCTGCCATTACGGTGAACAGGTCAGAGAAACCGGTTGCGGCTGTTACGACTTCTACATTGGTGTGGAAGTAACCCGAATTTTCATCAAGCTGCCCGTTGGCCGGGTTTTCTTTGATAAATTTGCAGGTCAAGATGAACTTGGTTTTGATGGGTTTCTTTTGCCGGTAGATGAGATCCAGAACTCTCGGCTTGATATTGGGGATGAACGTCTGGGGGTCACATCCTCTCTGTCCATATACCCGATAGGTTTTCAGATACCCCTTCAGCGCCGTCTGTCTCTCTTTGGGCGTGAGCCGCTCCATTCTCCTGAATATACGGTTTACTTTCCTCTTTAGACGGTCGACTCTTCTATTTACAGTTGTTTTGATAGGCTCCGAGAGGTAGGACAATATCCAATCGGCAAACTTGTTAATTTGTTGCTGTACTGGTGCGGCGACCCTACCTGCTAGAACATGAGAATTTCTGGGGGCATGGGAGGGTTTTAGAATGGAGACGTTTATCTCTGGTATAGGTTCATCAAGAATGTTAGTTAGCGGCGGCGGACTCGGTGGCCGTCGGCGGGATCTCGGTCTCGGTCTCGGGAGACTAGAGATCAGGGTGGGCGACGGACTCGGTGGTCGCCGGCGGGATGACGGTTGTGGTTGCGGTTCTGTACCGCCCAGCGCTTCGATGAGCTCAGCTTTGCGCAATTTGGAGTGCCCTCTGATACCACGCTCTCTGGCGAGGGCCTTCAACTCTTTCACAGTTTGGCTATCCATCGTGGAATTATATACGGGGACCTTTTCTTTAACCCCTTTTCAGGACATTCAAATTAGCGGTTTTTCACAGGAAATCTGGAAATGGGAATTTGCGCTAGAACCCCCATTTCCCTACTACTCGTCATTTCCGGCGGCGCTCAGAGTCAAGGGTTTCGAGCAGTCAAACACTGTCATTTTGGACATTTTGGAGTAGGTGAACATTTATCGATCATAAAAGATCTATAAAATCAATAAAACCGTTTGCTTTGTCTTTTTTCAGTCGGAGTGACTTATTTCGTGACCTATTTTATGCAGTTCTATTGAACTGAAACAGTTATATTTAATAAAAAGGGCAAATAATAATTTTGTATATTAATCGGATGGACTGGGTGCCGGGCATTTGACAATCAAAATAGGAACGGGGGCGGGGCATTTGCCAATAAAAATTGCCCGCAGGGCCGGGTATTTGAAATTTTTTTTCAAAAGCCCGGGTATGCCCCGGGGTTTGCCCGGGGAGGATGTTCGCGGCTGGAATTGACTCGCACATAACGGACAGAGCTGCTCAGGTACATGTAACTAGGGTAGTTTGAGATTCAGATCAGATGGGGTAAACATTTTTGGTGCATATATCCTGAGCGACCCGAAGCGGATTTCCTTAGAGAGACTGGACACGGTAATTTAAAATTAATTTGGGGCCATTTCAAAGTTTAAATATAACCCCAATTTGTCTCGTTCCTCATACACTTAGTTGGGTTGTTATTTTGAATTTGCAAGGTGAGTTTCTAATGCGGGTGTCAACATAAGAAAATAGCTTAGGCAATTCAAATTCTTTTACATGCAGACTGGTATGCTGGAACACGTTACACGTAGGCTGTTATAAATTGTACAAGTTTTCTTCAGGAAGATTCTATTTCTCTCAAAATATATGCATTACGAAAATTTATTATATGCCTGACTGATTTTGCGCGCTATGATTGGTCAATTTCAGGTCCAAGCCGTGCGGCTCTTGATCACCTGTCAAAAAGGCAAATGATTCTTCCTTTCCTGGAATAATCAACAAAGCCATATATTAAACATCTTATTAGCCTCATTTGCTCGGTCCGTACGGCAAGTTTTGGATCCTCATTTTTTCCTTCCTTGTTTTCATGGCCCAAGCGCGAAGGAAAAAAAATTGGTCCATAACTTGCCGTACGGACCTCGCGTTCGGCAAATAAAAGGTATATGTGTTATTTGGTTTCTTTATTTTTACTAACTTGAACAAGTTGTTTCAAAACACGACGACCTCTGCCAAGGAGTTGTGTATGTGGGAACCATGTATTTTAAGCTGGTTACCATCTAGTCAGTTTATCTTCTGAACTGTGCATCGAGTAAATCAAACAAGCAAAGAAGGAACTCTATAACTTTGATCAATTAGACCAATAACAGTTCAGTAACTAGCAAATTTCGTGCTCCCGTCATGCTTTGAGGTCTGGTACTACGCTTTGCACAAAAGACCACTTTCGAATTACGCTTCAGTCCCCGCGAACAATAACCTGAAGTCGAGGCTTCATGCCAAGTTTTCATACATTTGCTGTATTTTCTCGCACCAAGCCTCGACT
>JAOBRH010488811.1:0-10061 GCA_027575125.1 Umimayanthus parasiticus | reverse complement strand
CCACAGAATAGACTATAATGGGGTGGGGGTTCTGAGAGGCCAGCGGCACATACCCAGCAAAACCTGACCCAAGTACCTCCCCCCGGGGGTAACATGCAGGATTTCTGAAATTCCTCCAGAAGAGGACCTCGATTACTTTGGCAAGTTCCCGGTTTCTCATCAGAATTTTCCAAAACTACTGAAAGGGTGACGGGCGCCGGTCCTGTTTTAATAAAACCCTCTAACAACCGTTGGCAATCGTTGAACATTTCACAAGTGGGCGGAGCGAATATTTGCCCAAATTTCGTTTAAAATAAACACCAATGGCGGGTGAACTAAAAATGATAATCAGTATTCGATCAGCATCTATTTATTTTTGGCTTGGCTTTGATTGAAAGAACCTGTGAAAATATAACATGCATTTTAAAAAAATATAGTGAAAAAAAGTTAACGCGACAGTAATTTTGGTAAGAAAGATTTTGCCGTCCTAGTTATTGGTACATTGGTCGTGTACTTGTATAGGAGAAATTTGGACGGGTTGAAGGGAGACGCCGAGCAAGATAAATCTGTTATTTATCCGATTTCTCTAACAATTTCCCGTTTGACGGAGAAGCTCGTAAATGATTATGGTCATGATGATAGCTATAAGTTAAAGACTTTTGAGTATTATGGGTATCCAGTTGAATTTATAGAGTAATCCGCCAACGTTTTCATAATCAAAATAAGAAGAGAGTATTTTTTCCTGAAAGGAGTGGGTTATCATACATCTTTTCTTGACGTTTTGCTATTTTAGGAGCTGCATGTTTTTGTAGCGAAAATTCAGTTTATACTACAAATCTATCTTGATTTGTTTTCCTGAGCGAGATATGTTCAGTTCCAGTCACGACAAACATAAGCAAGACAAAAGAGAAATTATTGGTAATATCATTAGCAGATTTGGTGGTTCTAAAAAGAACCGTTTTGTAGCCAAAAAGCCAGATTATTTCTTAGTTCGTTCTTTAATACTTAAATTTAACGACTCCTACTTTTCCGGATTGGACTTGGCGTTGTTCCTTCATATTGTAGTCATGTTTTAGCGTCACGTTGACGAACTTGAAGGACTTCTCGCTGGTCACTGTCGTGTTCTTTCTGTGTGTCTCTCGTGCTTCCGACCTGGAATTCATCACTGTTTTATTTAAAGTCTCAGTGTGAAAACAAACTTTTTCTTTCTTGACTTTTCCTTTTACCCATATTTTTACTCCCAAGACAAACCCCACCCCCTCCTCCTCCCCTCCCAAGACCATTTATCTTTTATCACAGCTGTAAAATAGATCCGGCGTACTGATGAGTTTTTTGTGTTTGTTATAATAACCTTCTATAAGAATGCTAGGGCTGGAAACGGTCAAATTGAAGAACATCCTCAGGCCCGCTGAACTAGGGTGAGTATCAATATTTCTAAATTGGAAAGAAGATATAACTTTGTCTTTCGTGTTTCGCAGGCAGGATAAAATGTTTAAAAATGCAGCTATTAATCTGCCTTTTTTTAAAATACCTCAGCATTTCTAGTCATTTATATCTTCATCTTGATGATCGGCAGAAATCGATATTACGGTGAGACTAGGTTTTACGAGCCCAAATGAAAACTACGTCAGATAAACCTGGTTACCGTGTTCTAAGTAAAGTTTAGTATTATTTTTACTATTATCATTATTATTGTTATCATTATTGAGTTGCTTTTGTTACCCGCTTTTCTTCTTAATATTATTATATTGTCAAGGTTAGTGAAACATACAACATCTAAAACCAATACTTTTAACGGAACTTAGAACTTAGAATAGATACTCTCATTTAGATTAGTTCTAATATCGAGAGCCGGGGCTGTCAGCGGTTTACTCAAAGTTAAAGCCAGCGAAGGCTTGTTATCTTTGCGGATTCTATGGCTGGCATGGCGGACTCAGTGTTGAAAAGAGTTTAGAGTGTCACGTCAGAAGACATAACGTCCGGAGGAAGAGAGTTCCAGAGTCTAATAGTTCTTGGAAAAAAGGGTCATGTAGAGGACTGAATATTAGACATAAGGAAGGAAGAAATATTACTTTTCTTAGTAAGGGATACTCTTCATTTCATATTCTTCATAAAAGCATGTTGGGCACGATTAATATAGCTCCACACAACACTCCCTCTAACACTTGACCAGCAGGCTTGCCCCATCTTCACATTTCAATAACCCGTCCCATACCTCGCCCTCTCTTTAACGCTCACACTGTAATTTAATATCACACGCTTATATACCCTAGCACAGAGCCTCAACCGCCGCACACATCACTCCCATCTTCACATTTCAACACTCTCCTTCCCTTACCCTCTCACTCACTCCCAGACTCAACCCACATGCAGGCCTACGCTCACATGCACAGAACCTCGATCTCGCACACGTCCATCCTCACAGTTTAATACTTTATCTCCTTTAACACTCAACGCTCTGCTTATCCCGTCTGAGCCAATCTAACTGCCATCAACCCTTCCTAACTCCATACCACAACCGCTTACTCTCGCTTCTCTCTTCCCCCCTCTTTGGCCCTACCGGGCTAGCCCTATTCTGACCCTTAATTTTATCTACTTAACTTTGATATTCATAAAAAGGTTGCATTAGAAATAGTTATTGGGCGCTCTTTTTAAACTTTGAGTATCATTAGTAGGGCACGCCTGTAACCTGGTTCGGAATGTTTTTAACTCGTGACAAAACCACAAATTGCGTGATTACAAGATCAAGACTGAAATCCACACCTTGTAAAAACTTGGAAAGCAATTTGGAGTATGCTGCTTTATGAACTTTTGTTGAAGAAATTCTATAACTGTAGAATAGTGTCCGGAAAAATGTTTCTTCATCGTTTTCTTGCCTATACGAAAGACCTATTTTTTTTAGTATATGGGCAATTCCTTTATGTAACTTGCGTATATGTTGAACTTCCTACCTCACTCTCTCTGACGTCATTCACTATATCCGTTTTTTTTTAAATTTGGCAACTTATTAGGCTGTATCAAAACAAAACCACGAAATTAGTTCTAATAAAATATGAGCTGATTTTCCTCGTTGAGTCACTGTCAGGGCTGCATATTCCGACAAAATATCTTGCTTGAAGAATTAACACTTGCAAGTACTAAGCTATTTGACCTCCAACAACTAATTCAGACTGTCGGGAAAAAGAATTTCGGTGAAGTACTGATGCGAGGGGGCGTACGCGGACTTAATTATGACTACGCGGAAGGTATCGGAAGGCTTTTAAGTGGCTTGTTGTTCATTGTAAGCATAGTAAAACAGTCTTACATGGCTTGCAAGTGTCATCGAACTTAAATAAGAGACGTTCCTGATCAAACTGTCCGTTTACGTTTCAATTGCCTTGTGTCTTGGAGTTGTGTCACTATCAGCGAAAAAAGGATAAAGCTGCTTCCGAAACGAAAAGATGCCGATACCTTCATTTTTACCAGATCAAAAAGTAAGTCATCTATTTATTTTTAAACGTGAATATCGTTCTATATCTATACCCCACATTTGATCAAGCCGTTAATACGTAGAAAATTGGGCATTGTGTAAATTTTCTGGATGCGCAACTACTGTGAATGGAATTTGCAAGTAAAACTCTTTGCAATTAAAAATTGGCAACTCTGTCCGTATTGACTAAATGATTTTACTAAAATACCGAAGATCGAAAACCTTAGCCTTCAGTCATGTTTGGAGCTTTTTCACGTCAGTCTATCCTTTTTCAATGTGCCACGCAAATTTTCAGTTAAATATCCAGCAAATTTTACAGAATACTGAATCTACTCACTGAAGGCACAATACGTGTGTCTTGGATCAAGTAGGAGTGCTTTTTTGTGATTAAAGCGACAACTTAAATTGTCTCAGAACATATACGGCGTCAGAGGTGACCGCTAGAAATGAAGATGTCAGTTTTATCATAACCAGACTAATGATGTCTTTAAAAAGACATTTTAGCGACAACTCAGCTGCATTTGTGAGTTAAGGAATATGGAAGTTTTCCCGCTTTAATATAGCGTGTGATAAATTTGAGTGAGTTTACCATTCAAAGAGTATGTTATGGTACGCATTTCTGTACCATTCGGTCGCGATGATCTGTGGTGTATGTAGTGGTTAAAAGATGTTTTTAATATAGTGCCATATTTCTAAACTGAAGTGACTCGAGTCGTATAAGTACGAACTTTCTACTTTACCGTAATGCAAGTTGACAAACTTTCGCATAAATTTGTGATTTTCTGTAAAAACACAGAGGTACCTATTTTGTTGACAGGAAAACAAATAACTTTTAGTGGTCTGTCTTGCTTGAGGGTTATTTAATAAATAAGTTCCTTTAAGTTTAAGAATCGCCACACTCCGATCAAGTGTAAAGTTATTGGGCTATGAAAATACAATATCGGCGGGTCACTAGTCACGTACTCGATATTCTTTCAAGAAAAAGCAACGCCGTGCCTTCCTGACAAAGAAGATAACGATGAAAAATAATTTCAGCCATGCCACTGACTACGGACTTTTTCACTTTGGAAATACAATTTTACTACGAATAATATTCGAAATTTTCTTGTTTAAAAATAGCGTAAAAAGATTGATGGTTCCAAATGATCACGAAATTAAAATATTTGAAGCAGCAGCCAATCGCAGACAAGTGAAAAAATTATTAAAGACGATGACGCAGCTGCGCTGACGTCCGTATGGACAATTGCTCTTCGGTCATTGTGTTCTTCCCATATTTGGCGCCAGAAACCTGTCGCATGTCAAGGGTCTGACGTAATTATGACGTTCAGGAAAATCAGGGCTGGGCTCCCCCCAGCATGAACTGGTGGGAATTGTGACGCGGCGGTGACGCGACTGAACCAGAGACGAACCGAGTCTTCCAAACGAGAGAGGTGTGCTCAAGCAAGAAATATACAACGAACACTGGCTGCGTAAGAAATAAGGTGACGTAGAAGTGACGTAGCAATAAGTTTCGTTTTCTCTTTCTTTTAGTTCGAATGCTGCAAAATTGAAGAAGATAATTCATTTCACAACGATTAGGAACTTTCAACGACTCGATTCAGTAAACTCCTTGTCGATTTCCTTTGTCTTAGGTTTAGTTTCAATATGTTGTTCGTTTCCCTTTTTTCTCACAGTTTTCCTCGAACGATCTACGAACCAAACACTCCTGGCCACATCTATTTCCTTGTACTAATCAAAAGAAAACAAAGTTTCCAATGGACCAAATGGAAGAACAGGCTAACGACCTAGAAAATGGAACAGTTTCACAACAGACTGTCCAACAAGGGCAATCGGCGGTCATGCAACAAAATTCACCGCAGCAAACTTCGACAGTCATGCAAGGCAGCCAGCCTTCTGTAATTCAGAGCAACCAACAGTCGGTCATCCAAACCCCCCAGTCTGCAGTGCAGCAGATTCAAACGTCATTCCAACATCCACAGCAGATTCAGCTTCAATCCGTTCAGAACGTGGAGGGAGCCGATGTCGATGGAACTGGTGTTGTGGACGAGGATTCGATGAGCAAGAAGAGAAGAGACATATTGTCGCGGAGACCTTCATACAGGTCGGTCGATATTATCGTTAATAGTCGCTCACTGGCGCAAATTCCGTGTTGAGAGAAGATTGCTTGTTCATTTTATTCTTACTCCAACCTTTTGCTAACATTTTAACTCCATCGTATAACCCCTGTATGTTAACACCGATTGACTTCACCAGTCTTGAACGTTCCATGCTGACGCTCTATATCACGCAAAAACTTTATATATTCGTCGTTCATTGTCAGAATGACGATTTTGACGTACTCAATTCCAGCGTACTTTCGTATCCGCAACTGCCCGTAATCAAAGGCAAAGATTGGAGTTTGAAAGGTAACAATTCAATCCGGGCTTTGTTTGAACGATCTGTTGTAGATATTGAACGACAAGATTTATTATTTGCAAGATATCTTTGAAGTTTTTGGTACAAAAAATGGAAGCAAGATTAGTTATGTTTAAACTGTTCAATTTCCCATAAGTCACGACCGTTGGCCATTTATTCACTCGCAAAGTTTACTTGATCAGAAACACGGGAGATTCTAGGTTTAGATACCAGATTGGAAAGACTCATGAAGAACAGTATTTTCGGTTCCTGTTTCTGTTGGTGCAGTTAATACCCAGCATATTACTATCAAAGTTTCGCAGCCACAGGGAATGAGCTGTGAATATCTCTGTATATTTTAAAATTTCTCTTTGGCCTGTTATTTCTACTTCCACACGAAACGATCATGTTCGGCAGTTTCATCTCTGTTAGTACCAAACAACTGCAAAAGGATGAGAGAATTAATTGGTTCAAGTTTGGTGTTATTTATCTATTAATGACAGTATCGTAAAAATATAAACTGTTTAATTATTTTTGCGTGTGTATGTTTCAGCAAATACGGGCCTGCAAATAAAAAAAGAGGGACAAAACTTCAGATTTGTATAACTTGTATGAAAATATTCTAATGTTGTCTCCCAAAGCAAAAATGAAAAAAGTCCCTGTAAGCCAGACAGGAACCTTTATGATTTTACCCTCCTGCAAAACAAAGCCATCTATTAGTATTAGGTATTCTGTCCTGATCAAAATTTATTAAGAAACTAAAAACTTATGTTTCCGGTACATACTTTTTATACAAATACATATTCTTACAAGTAGAAAGTAAACACATTTATAATCTAAATATTTAAATTGCAACTTGATTGGCTCCATGTTGAGTGTGAGCTTGTAGTTTTTCAAGAGCATGTAGTAAACTGCTAAAACTAAATACTAGTTTCTTTATTTCTTAGTCTAATTTGTTACTGCGTTGGTTTGTTTTGGTTGAAGAGTTGCGAGTCAAATAGTACTGAGTCCTACAACATGGTTTTGTGGTTTAAAACTTAAGCAACCTACAAATTTCCAAAGGAACTTGTATAAAAAAACATTGTGTCTCCATAAGCAAAAAAAGAATTAAAAAATTTTAGGCCAGGCATATTTTTAATTTTTACATCAGGACTGCAAAACAAGGTTTAACTTATTAATAAGGTAATTGTGTTCTTGGTAGTGTTCATTTATCAAGAGATGACAAACTTAAAACTTTTTGTAACAAGAAAGTAGGACTTCTACCAGTAAACTGAAACTGCTACTCTACTCACTCTGCAATGAATTTTGCTATATATTGCACTTTTCCAAGAGCATGTATTGGTGACTAAATGACTAGTTTCTTCATTTTCACTCTTTCTTGTTTTAAAACTGGTTTGCTTTCATTGTAGAATTGGGAAATCAAATAATGCTGAGTCATGAGGATGAGCCAATATGGTGTTCTGGTTGTTTTAACGTTGTTAGGAATCAGTTGGCACTTATTTTAACCTGGTGATCCTGATAAATTAATATTTGAAAGAGAGGAGTTGAATAATTATTTCTTTGTTTAGTTTATCCCACTTTACACCAGTCATTGTTAAGCTGGAGAAAAAGGTGGGGTGAGAGGCATATATATGGGAGATCTAACAGACTATCTGGCAATTTTTTTCAGCTAACTAGTAACTTGTTTTCAAGACCCTTTTGGTTGATAATTTGAACCACCTTTGCCAACCCCCACCTCCCTATGCTTTAATGTGTAGATTTGTGCAATATGCCATTAAAGTAAATAAAAATGTTAAAATGTGTTTACAGAATCTTTCTGTTGAATGAAATTGAGAATGCTAGTTACCCCCAGACTTCACTTGTAGGTTAATCTTAAACAGAACTTGATATTATCTCTCATATCAATTGCTGTTTGGAACCAAAAAAACAAAAATACAACCTCCCTTCCTCTGTAACATTTAGAAGTTATAGAAATGACTTGCCTGTCATGTCATGTAGTATTGGTCTTGTTGTTGTTGTGAAAGTTGTGTCACTAATGGTTACCTGTATGTTTATTTTATTTGTGCAGGAAAATCTTGAGTGACTTATCAGGTGACAGCCCCTCAAAAATTGAAGCCATTCCAGAAGACGCACAACTACAAAGTACTGAGGGAAGCGATTCTTCATCCATTACTACAAGCACCATCAGCTACCAGCAACCATCACAAACTGTAACGATACCACAAACCATTCAGATCGCAGGAGGTGGAGAAACAGTACAACTGCAAGCGATGCCAATGGCAGCTCAGAGTGGGTCAACTGTAGTGCAGTACCAACAACAGCAGGTAAACATGGGGTCTTAGATTTCAACAGTTTACTTGCATTCATACCAAGGTTTATCAACATCTATCTTCTCCATACAATATCAGTATAGAATAAATTTCTCATGCACCCAAACTCTAATATGTAATGCCAGAAACAAAGAGATAAATAATGTAAATTTAGCAATTCATTGTTTGACATTTTGTGCATTTAAATGGTTGAAAGTTTGTGTATCTCCTGGGATGTCTGTATCTCTAAATTTTACTGGTTACAAACCTCCAAAACCTCTATTAACTGGTGCAGATCTACCAAGACATGCTCCGTAAGTGTGTGTCACATGCTTCTAAATATTCTTCACACGCCTGAAAAAAATTGATGACTTTCCATATATTTGCAGCATTTCACATTCCTAATGACTCAGAATACCCTGCCATACTTTCTCTGTTACATTTTTAAAAGTTGAATCATGTGCAAAGCAATTTTCTAACCTTGGCATCTCTGTAAGTGCTTACTAAAGTCTGAATAGTCTGGCTAAATGAGGATTTTAAGAAATATAAAATGTGTATTAATGATATCCAAGACATATACAACGTTACCCAATGTACAAATTAAATCCAAGAATCCCCCACCCCAAAAAAGAAGGAAGATAACAATTCACAGACAGGCTTTTGACCTTTGAAAAAAATTTTCCTAAATATTGCATCCAACTCATTCAAGATGATGTCTCAAAAGCGGAATTTTTTGGTCAGTTACAGGATTGGAAAAATGCAACTTGCAATTTCTTAGATAAGAAAGAATGATCTGTGCTAAAGGAGATAGCTTCATGGTAAGCATTTTGTCTGCCATTTTTCCAGTCATAGGTATTTTTTTCTTACTGAAATGCTTGTCAGTGCTTCCTAAAATCAAAATAGGCCATCTGAGGCTTGCTGGGTAGGCAATTTGATCTAGAAATTTCTTCAAGAGTGAAATAATGTCTGGGCTTTTGTCCAAAGAAGATGATCACTTAAAATTGGAATTTACTCATATATAATTAACATTCACAGCTAAATTTGTTACTTTTCTACCCCACTCTAGTCCCTTTCAGCAACTTTGATTGCTTATGAATTCTCTCCACCTTTCAATTTTACAGGAGGGTCAGCAGTACATTTACACAACTCCTGGTGATGTCCAGGTATGTAAAGCCATAAGTATTCATTTTATAGCCAGCCATAAGCTTTATTTTACACCCCCAGATAATAAATTGGGCTCAGTGTGAAAAACTTGGGATAATTTTGTTTTTGCATTTTCCTAGGTGTATACGCTGCCAGGAAATCAGCAGCAGTATATCAGAACAGGGCAGATCCCCCAGGGAGTGGTCATCAGTTCGCCTGGAATGACCCCAAATGCTCAGCAGATAGCAGAGGAGGCTTCAAGAAAGAGAGAGATGAGACTGATGAAAAATAGGTATGTTGTGTGAAGAACACTGCTGGAAGATAAATTGATTTTCTGGTTTGTTTGTTATCAGGAATTCCCTTCTTTTATTAAGGTCATTCCTCCATTTTGCACTGTGCAGCTCTTCTGCGCATGAGGGTAAAATTATAATTTTTGAGAAATTTCAATGTTCTTTCACAAATATTATACAGTTAAATTGACATTTGGTAAAATTAATTGGAAAGATTGAAATTTGTTTGATTTAAGCCAACTTTTGTAAAACTCGTCCCAGGCTCCCCTTGGAAAACAAGCAAAAGACGTCCATTTTAGCGATGTTTTGCATAATATTTCCTAAACAAGTGCGGTGACCCCATAATTTTTTCTACCAATTTGAGTTACGACCATACAACTCCATGTTCAGAAAAAAGTATAAAATTCTGAGTGTTAGAAAATACGATAAAATTGAAAAGTATTGGCATGAATTGATTGTTTCTCTGGATTTGGTAAC
>JAOBRH010488700.1:0-10062 GCA_027575125.1 Umimayanthus parasiticus | reverse complement strand
CGCAACACTAACTTTGAGCCTGAATTTAGTTACTGAACACCTTAAACTGTCAGTGCAGTCTTAAAAGTGACGTAATCTCGTGACCTCTCTAATACGGACACCTCTCTAATACGGACACTTTGCTCTGTCCCTTCGGTGTCCGTATTAGAGAGGTTCGACTGTACCTTGTTGTTAGAGACTTTATCCATCCACTCGATGGAAAGGATGTACCGAAGAAATCTCATATGAAAGATGTTCAAGTGCTTCTCCTGACCAGTGTAGGTTGTCCAGAACTGGCTGCTGTACAGTAAGGTGCTCATGATGCAGGCATGGTACACAGCAACTTTAGTCTGGGTAGTTAGTTTCTTGTTTTCCCAAACTCGATCAGAAAGCTTTGCCATGTTGGTTGCAGCCTTACATGTACCAATTCTCTTCCCAAGCTCCACGTCAAGACAGGCGTTGTTGGAGGTGGTAGAGCCAAGATAGGTAAACTGTGAGATGGCTTCCAAGGTGTAGTCTTTGATGGTTAGAGCAGGTGTGTCTTCATTGCCCTGACACATGACTTTCGTCTTCTTTAGGCTGATGGTAAGTCTGAAGGCCTCGCATGCATTTGAGAACTGGTTGAGAAGGCTCTGGAGTTTTTCTGCACTGTGAGCAACAAGGGCAGTGTCATCAGCAAAGAGAAGGTTGTGCAGGGTTACTTTGTGAACTTTTGTCTTAGCCCAAAGGCGTGCAGGGTTGAAGAGTTCCCATCAGAGCGAGTCCATAGCAGGATGCCTTCTTCAGTGGACTTGAATGCATGTTTCAGAAGAATAGAAAAGAAGATGTTTAATAGAGTTGGGGAATTCAGAATTAAACTCGCACTCTCCCTACTCTCGTAAAACACTAATGCTGATGGTTGTTGGCACTTTGTCATAGGGCTGATGTGAATCGAGCTATTCATCATGCAATAAATCAAGATCCCAGCAGGCTTGGATGGTTATAAAAGTCATGGCTATACATTGTGCCTGACTGACTACAAACTCAACTATCTGGAAAATTTTGTTTTAAGTCTAAATTTACAAGACCTCTTGCACAGTCTAGCCAGTCGGACTAAGAGATGCCGCTTTCAAATATACTTCGGGTTTTTATATGTATTTTAGTTAAGTTCGGTGCCTTTTAATGGATTGATAATTAAGAATTATAGAGAAGTTTCTGACCCGCTATAACCAGGACAGGTAGACAGTATCCTAGTTAGGCAAGTAAGCCAGAGCTAAGAATTAGAAAAAACAAACAAACAAGAAAGTGGTAAAAACAAGCTGTCAGGAAAAAAGAAACGTACACTTGTCTTTAGTGTCCACCAGTCTGAATTGAGCAGTGGAAGAAGCTGGAAAATAATGAAGATTGAGAAACATGAGGTTTTTTTTTTGCAAAGTTTGCAGTGGATTCCCATCATTAGTAAGTTGAAACGAGGTCTTTATGATTTTAAATGAGGAAAGAAACATTCTTTCAAATTTCTGATGCAGTCTCATGTACCAGTATTAGATTAAATAATGTTTTTTGAACAATATCTGTCATACACATATACGTATTCGTAATTGGTAATGAAGAATACCCATACAAACACAACCATCAGAATTTGAATTGGTTTCTTTCGACTTTTGACCAGGCCGGTACTCTTTGAAGCTGGACCAGTAAATCTTGACAGTCACTGGCCCTAATGGCTAGTGACTTCAGATGCTTATTGTCGAGCACTGTACATGCAGGTACTAACACTACAACATTGGCACCCTTCTCTCTTCTTAGGTTTTCCCTTGCTTTTTGGGTTTTAAAATCAGTAGACCATCCCTTCTTGTTAGACAAAAGACACAAAATTAAATTTTAGCTTGAAAAATCACACCATTTGCCAGTTGATCAAAAATGTCAGTTAGAAGCACTTCAGGGGCACAATTTCTTTCTCAATTTCTTGTGTGGTTTTCAAATACTTAAAAAAGCACTTGTCCTTTTATACTCATGAAAGACCACCCTCAAGGCTTGCACTCTTAGAATCCCAATTTCAGTCTGTCTGTAAGTTAACACTGAGTATGGAACCTTCACTACTAATCAAAGAAATGAAGGAAGGATTTACACTATAGCAGCACAGTTCTTAATAGAACATTTTACATGAAACTGATCGGTTTGCATTTTGATTTCAGGACCAGTCTATGGCTTTTGGGAGTGATAGAAGTAGATTTGTGGACAACCAGTTTACTGGCAAGAGGTATTATATTTAAAACATTAATAATTTCATTTAATTGTGAACCTTTTCAGTCCTACTTACCGGACTTGAGAAACAAGCCTTACATATTTCACAAAGATTTTCTTGCCTAGTGAATCTTATCACAAGGATAAAAACAAGTGCAAGTCTTGCCTAAATATTTTATGACTTCACAAAGTTTCAGAAATTCATTTTTAAATTAGTTATTATTATAATAAATTTCATTAAAATGTATTTGTGCCATTTTTGTCTATTTTTCTGAGACATTGTGTATGACTGTTTCTATAAATTTATTAGATGTAATTTTTATGTGTTACCTGTATCTAGTCTAGGTTTTTTGTGGGTGCCTTGGTTGGCGGAGGGTGTGCCCACTGCCAGTAATTCTAATAATAAAAACTATTCAGACAAGAGGCTGTCACAACAGCCTGCACTCGGGGCTTTACCATTTTTGTGGGCAAAGCAAACTTCTGCAGTCATCTTCTTGCATCTTTAGTGCACTTCACTGTGGTTAAATCACAAGCTATTTTAACCATTTGTCTTGGGGTCACAGAAGTTATTTATCGTTCGTCTTGGGGTCGCAGAGGTTATTTCCACTGTAACTTTATATCTTCTACCAGCTTCAAAATGACGAAACTTCTACCTTGTTGGATATGTTCAGGCACCGAACAACAATTTTGCATCTGCTTATCGATCGTCGCTTTGACAGCAACGGTGTGTCTGTATAATGTAAGTCACCAGGATGAATTAAAAAAAGAAAAAAGCCGAAAAACATCATTATCCAACCTTTCCTGATCAATATCTTCCAACTCCACTAAAACGCAGCGAGAATCTATGATGCAACAAAAATCTTTCCTGATCAATATCTTCCAACTCCACTTGAATGCATCTTGATGAGAATCTACGAAATTTTCACTTTAGTACCCAGGCTCAATCCGAGTTTAGGCTTTGTTTCCACGCAGGAAATTCAGAACACCAAAAATAAAAACAAAAAATGGAGGCGAAACCTTGACTCGGGCAACTTCCGGCCTTAAGTAATAAAATATTAGTAGGTTAGCAGAGAAGAATTGTACTTGGTAATCAATTTGGTGTAGTTTAATTGACATAAATGACATCATTTTGTCGTAACAATATCATACATGTAACTGTCAAAAGTTTGGTTCCTACAAACACTGCAGATCAGAGGTAAAAAAGTACCAAGTAACATTTGTTACAGGTCTGAAAAAAATAATAAACAAAAATTTGTTAATGCTAAAGTTGATAAACAGTTTCTCCTTTTAGTACAAATTACAGAATTAGAATTGCACAAAGCACGTTGGTTTTTACAGTGGTAGTTTAATATTCATAAACTTACATGTTGTTGTACAGGTCTCCACAAGAAAACCATGCAGAACCATGCTGTGAGGAGGCAGTTAAGGGGGAGGGGGGGGGTTACAGATTGGGGTTACAGATTTGGCTTATATTTTGCAAACAGCTACCAAAGTTTTGACAATGTTTAGGTGCCCTTTTCTCCAATCATTTGTGGAGCAAATCAAAAATGGTTAACCAGTACAATTGCTATGGAATTGGGTTTTATAAAGATATGAAAGTTACAGCCATATATTTTCCAGAACTATTTTGAGCTGCCTTTTCTTACAGCAACTTTCTCCCATTTGAAGCATTATATTTTGCAAAAAGTATGCATTTTGAAACACAAAATAAAATTGCTTGCAAACCTAATCAGAAATTTAATATTGCCCAGAATATGTTTAAAGGTTGCATTTTAACATTGGTATTTTGTGCAATCAGCCCTTGAAGTGGCATACTGTACATACCTAACACAAATCACTCGAATTCATTGGAAAAACGGGAAATGTCCATACTAAAGATACTTACTGCAACATTATTTTCAAATGAATTTAGCACCAAATAACTACTGTATTGTAATGTGTTCCTTAAGGATGTCTAAATGTCCAAGATACATGTACAATATGTGAAATCTGTGATGCCAGTAATGTCAATGACTTCCCCCTTTCATCAGACAACTTGCAAAAACTCTGGTCAAATCATGAGTTGGTTCCATGGAATCAAGGTCCTTACTGTACATATACATGTTGTTGGAAGAGACAGACTAAACTTCTCCATAGAGAAGCATGTTGATCTATCAGGCCGGCTTTATCTTGAAACATCCATGTCAAACTGTTTTTGTCTCTGGTATTTGTTAGAATCAAGTGGCCACATTCTATCACTGCATTTGACCCACAAGCTTCTAAAGTGGTCTGCAAACTTTCATAAAACAAAACAAATCAAATGAGTAGTGCATTGTGTTCCTGTAAACCCAGACAGTTAGATATCGGAGTAAATGTTCTATAAAAAGATGTTTGCAAAATGTTATTTGCTAGCTAGTATTCCTGGTTCTTTACTGAAAACTTTCGTTGCATCTGCAGAGGGACTGCATGCGAGTCCACTGGTAATGTCTTCAGTCATGCAATAAGGTCACATGCAAAATCAATCAGATAATGTGATCCAGAACTTGGAACGGTGTAGCACTGAATTTTCTACAGAGACTGATGAAGTTTGCAGTAAAATAACCTGTAATGACGTATGATGAGCTTTGTGAGGAGACCAATCAAAGCGGATGGTCGGCTGTTGTTTATCAATTTTTCGTTCCCATATTGTTCGACTGTATACAGACTGAAAATAACACCAAAAAATACAGTGTCAATTTCTAGTTTGAACATAAGATTGTCACTTCATTTTCTGACAGTGATCTCGTGTTGTGGTTAAAGAAATATAATTGTATTTGATGAGCATAAGTTTATTCAATAAATTATTTAAATATCATTAAAATCATGAATTAGTCAACAACATTTTAATTGTACACACTGTACAGATTTTTATCTTACACTAAGACTTATTTGTTTTTGTTGTTCTTTCGGTAGTAGGATTGACCACTGATACCAATTTTTGGTTTTCTCTCTGACAACTGAAATTAAAGGAGTTTTGCTCACAGGAGTTGTAATGTGAGCTATAAAATTAGTAGAAAGTATTTTGATTATACTATAATAATATTATATCTGCCAGGACATTCTTTAAAGTTTGACAATTGGATTTTCTAGAAAGGTATTGTGCAACACTTATGATGTCAAAAATCATGTGCAAAGTTAATTACGGTATATTCCATAAAAGTTAATTATGTTCCAAAAAATGTCACTCATCAACTTCAAGACTTTAAAATAATTAGCACTTGTTTGAAATACTTTGTATATTATATTAATGTTTAGAGCAAATTAAGAAGGTTTGACCAAACATGGCTTCAATAATGGCGTTACCTTGGCAACCCAAGAAACCCTTGACACAGTTTTTTTTCCAGAATCTTGTTCTCAAATACATTTTAGGAGAAGTCACCAAATTTGTTAGGTACCATATTACTTGAAAGTTCAGACAGACATTTTTTAACATTCAATCCATCATTACTGCAGAGCTGTTGAAGATAAGAATGTTGGGCCTTTGATCAAGACCATCATGACAAGGTGCATTCACTGTACCAGATGTATCAGGTAATTTGGATCCATACACTCTGGCATCCTACAATGTAACTTCAAGACACTGTCATCAGTATTTAAATTAAATCAAATGTTAAGTATACAGTCGTACATGTACAGTATATAGTTACAAGAATGACAATTGCTAATTTGAGTAACTTGAGTTTTAAAATGTGTACAGGTTTGCAAGTGAGATAGCAGGTGTTGATGACCTTGGAACCACTGGCCGTGGGGGAGACATGCAAGTTGGCACATACGTGGAGAAGATGTTTAAATCGGAACTCTCTGGGAATGTGATAGGTAACGTTCAATGGCACAAGTACAGCAAGTGTTATACATACAGTGCAAGTGTTTCATGTACATGTGGAACCCTCTTAAAGTATATTATGTCAATTGTTTTGCACAAATACAGTACTGTACTCATATGTATATTAAACATACAGTGGAGGTGCTATAGTCAGATCTCACTTCCATTATCATGTAGTACACTATAATTGCAAAACTCTCAAATAGCAGTGTGTTGGGATAGTTGACACTAACACAGTAGTTGCCAATATACAATTAAGTACAATAAATGTGCTATGTTTAAAACCATCTTGCAGTTTAGTCAGTTATCTGGTACATGTGAAGAATTTTGTAGTCCAGGCCAAGAGAAGTATCATCAGGGCAGAATGTTTCCGTTCTTTTTAACAATAATTAATTTTCGTGTCAGGTCTCTGATTAAACTTGGTAAAAGTGATCAAAAATCATTCCTTGTATTCTGTTAAAACCGGTTGGACTGGGTTGTTAGTTTTTTTGTATTTTTGTTAATAGGATTTGCCATCCATTCAAGAGTGAAATAAATTATTTAAATAATGTATTTATCAAGGATGCCCTAAACCACTTCACTTAAAAAACATTTACTTTTATTAGTACACAATACAAATAGATATTAACAAAACATACATGTATAATTATAACAATAAGACAATAAATATCCATTAAATGTGTGTTGTGTCGTTTTCAAAAAGATAGGTCTGTATTTGCTATACCTGCCATTAAGTTGGGAACACTGTCAAAACAAGTTTAACCTGATAACTTAAGGGGAATTGAATAGGCAGGAGTTTGACCATAATCACAGAAAACCGGCCATGTACATTACAGGCCACTGGTCTCAAGGCAGCGGATACCAGGCCAGTTGCTCGGTCCAAAATGACAGAAAAATCTAACGAAATGGACAGAAAACTTAGAAATCAAGACAATATAGTCACAACTAACTATCAACCACAATTTATTATCCCAAGTTAATAATCAGGGGGTCTTAGTTTTAACGTTTTGGTAGGTCTAATTCTGATATTTTGGAGCCCTTAGTATTGAAGTTTGGGCGGTCTTAGTTTGGGGGCTGTAGGGTCTTTGTTTTATAGGTCTTAATTTTATGGCCACCCCTTTGACTACCACATGACATTATATTCTGGCAATAACGTGGGTCCTGATAATAGTCTCTGAAACTAGTTTTATATATCTGGTTGGCTGTTTGAAACTAATTATACTCATTACAAAAATTGGTCTGTTAACTGTCAATAACAAAACAGTAATGTTAGTTGCGGTATCGATAATACAAGTACTTTTATTTTTGAAAAGGAAAACTTACATAGTTGTTGATAACTTGATTTTTAGCAGTTTAAATTAATTGTTATTGATGACTTGAGACACACAGGAATTTTTAGTTATCGAGTTACTGCATGTTTTGTGTTGACAGCTAATAGTTATCGATAACTATATCCCTTGTCTGTGGAGGCCCTTTAGAAGTCTTGGTTTTGGATGGATAAAACCAGTATCTATATATATATGTTATATGTATATCTATGTTATATATATAGAAACTATTGTTTTTTATAGTACAAGGGATGACTCATAAAACAAACTAGTATAAATTTACTCTGGTCTGTTACAAGTACAACATAAACCTGATTGGTTTTCTCACTGATGTATATTCAGTGATATTGACAAAAATACACATTAATGTATACAGTTATTTCATATGCTTGATTGAATTTGATAGTGAACTAAAGTTTGTCATACATTTATTTTATAGTATAATGTGATGTAAATTGTTTGAAATAAACAAAATATATTTTTTGTTTATGTTTTTTGTCTATGTTTAGTTTCTACTTAAGCAATCAGAACACTCGTTGTTGTCTTTGAGACAGTCAATTTAGCTTCACCTCCTTCAGCTCATAGAAATTAGTTCCAGAAATTATCTTACAGTTTGACAATGATCATTGTTTTCAGACCTGTGTCCAGTGGGAGCCCTGACATCCAAGCCTTACGCTTTCACTGCAAGGCCCTGGGAAAACAGGTGCGGTCAATTGGGATCTGGGGGGAGTGTTTCAAGACAAGGAGTTTGCTTCTTTATCTTTCCTTAAATGTGACAAATTCTATATTTAGCTGTACCATAACTGTACATGTATACACATGTTCATACTGTACTTTTGAATCCGTCAGTGCTGCATCAAAATATTGCTGCACTATTGAACATTGAAATGGCCCAAATCTATCCAACATTCACTCGCAATTGGTCACTATTTTCGTGTGATTGTGCAAAACAAATATTTTTGTTGTCTTTTTCTAACTGCTTTTTTCAAGTATTTTATACATGTAGTACACATTCATATGAACTTAATACGTAGGTTTGATGGAGGTATATAAATTAATCATTAGTTTATTAACGTGATCACTTATAAGTGTGTGTCACTGTTAGAAAAACTGAATCCGTCGATGTGCTGGATGCTGTTGGCAGTAATATTGTTATAAATACCAGAAGTGGTGAAGTGATGAGGATCCTTCCTAGACTGTGTGAGGTAAGACAGCTGTGAACTCAACTCTGGGGCGGATCCAGGGATGGTTCATTCGAACCCCCTATAGTGAAACAAACGCAAATATTTTTACCATACTTTTTCTTGTGAAAAAGGACTTGTTAAATAACAATAACAATTAGATAATATAGGCGGACGTTTGTCCGAACCCACTCACTAATTTCTGCAACCGCCCCAGACAACTGTAGTTATAAACTTTGAGTTGCATTCAGTATTCTTCCCTCAAAGGTATCTAACAGCATTTGTAAAGTTTTGGTAAAATGGGCTTGCTATATTGGACGAAATCAAATAAAGCGAAATATTTGTTTCACTGATTCTCACTTTATATTTTGTGTTATATCTTGTTTCTTTATCTCTTTTTCTTGAACAAGTTCGGATGTTCCCGCTTTGCTTCATCCTTTTGCAATGTGCCTCTAAAGGTCACAAAATTTCGCGTCTTTAATTTTCGCGAGGCTTTAATTTCGCGAAATTTTTAAATCGAGAAAATCGCGAAATATAAGGCTCGCGACAATAAGTGATAATAAGGTACTAAAAACGTGGTAACAGAGCACTGGTACAAGGTAGCTTAGAATAAATCTAATACAGATACAAAAGAAGAGTTACAAAATCGCTACTTGAAAATTTCGCTCGCTTAAGTTGTATAATCATTTCAAAGTCTTCTTAGCTACCTGATCGATGTCCTCATTCCATAAGTCATTTGATATTGTAACAGCGAGAAGCTTTGCGCTTTGTACACATTCTTAATGATTCTTAAAGTGATTCTTAAAGTGATTCTTAGCTCTTTGCATTTATCACTGTTCAATTGTAATCGATTGAGAGCTACTCTTTACCCCCTTGGCCACCTCCTCGGAAGCCGTTAGTCATCTACGAACTCGGCGTTAAGGCTTCGTTTGTAAACTTCCGTGTAACACCACACGCGATCTTCAGGTGATGTTCGATATACCAAGTGAGGTGCCACCGTTCATTGTTTCTTAGTGACAGTACATTGTTGTGTTCATTGTGACGCAACTCAGGGCTCATTGTCACTTGGTATATCGAACATAACCCCGATCTTCGTCTTTTTTTGTTGTAATTCACTTTATCGCAAAAATCGTGCACATAAGATACGTGGCAACACAGTCACTCAGACTGAGACAATTACCATCTTGAATTTATCTGTAGTTCTACAATATTACGAACAACAAACAAAGAACAACGTATGCAAAGCAAGATAAAGTGTAGACATTGCACTCGTATTGTGAGGTCACAAGTTACAAGCAGGAAAAGTATTAAAGATTGAACGAATAGCAATTGTAGTCGTATTATTTGCAGGATATCAATGAAGAGTGGATTTCTGACAAGACAAGGTAAGCTGGCAGTGCACTGACAGAATTAAATAATGATAATAATATACATTATTCACCATCTTTTAAAAATATATACAATGGTCTTACATGTTAAAGATTAAGTAAAAATTTACTTAATATATATG
>JAOBRH010488589.1:0-10063 GCA_027575125.1 Umimayanthus parasiticus | reverse complement strand
GGGGGGGAAGGGTGGAAGGCTTTTTTGTGCAAAATGCTTTCGTCGTTGACTATAGCTGAGGTTACACATGCCATATTTACCGTGGTAAAAGGATTCTCTTACCGCGGCAAACTGCTCTATCACGTGTGACCAACATTACCTGGCATGGGGAAAATTCGCCGTGGTATATTTCCATAAAAACATTAAAATGAACAATAGAATTTACCGTGACAAGTACCGAGCTAGTGAGCAGGGTTTTTGAAGTTCCCAAGGTAAAATAACCAATCGCGTAACTGACTTTAACAGATACATCAAATAAAGATCATTGATGGCATAAATTACGTGTCGCGCGAAATACAAGCACATTCTTGCATAAATTACGCAGTCGCGCGAAATTCAAACACAAACGCAATATGGGACAGCGATAGAAAAACAATACTTGGATTTTTAAACATCTCTTAATTTGCTTTTTTTTTCAGTCTTAGAAAGAACTTTGTAAAAAGAGCATATTAAGAACAAATAAATATATGAGTTAGTAAAAAATTAAAAAATATATATATATAAAAATAATAAAAACAATTTAAAAAAAGACTGAAGAAGAGACAGCGGTGCTGAGAAAACACATGCGAAGTCGTCGTCTTCTTCTGCTTCTCAGTTTCAAAAACCGGTGGATCAGTAAAGCACTGGACTTTCTCTGAAGCAAAATGATTACGAGAAGCGACAGAAAGTGAGCTATATTTCTTATGCTCTCCATTTTTGACAAATGTACATGTGTATGCAATTTGGCGCCAGTTTTATGAATTTACCGAGCTGTTTAACATAATTACTAGTCTACGTGTGACCGGAAATATTGTTGTAACTGAAATCCCAAGACGAAGTCAACGCGGTGTTATTTACCACGGTAATTCGCTTTTCTGGACCATGTGTAACCTCAGTTTATATCAGTTTCAAGTTTTTTTCACACTTTCTCTTGCATATCTTTCTTTTAACGTTTCCTTTAGGGCAACCATTTACTTTCGGCTGGATCTATCACGCTACGCATTTGGGTATAACTTCTTCAAACCACCAACAACCCCCCCTCCCCCCCATTCCCCCACCCATTTGAATAGCATGTCTTGAAGCCATATGTTGGCTTGACATTAGAATTATGCTGATAATTCACACACATGACATCTAAGTTGAGTCTTCTTTCTTTCAGGTAGCTCTAAAATTATGAACGGTATGACGATATTAACATAGTTCCATGCCATTCTTTATTTTGTCCCAAAATACATTTTATTTACCACAAATTTAAGGTGTGCCACCAAAAATCTATGAACGGATTGTCGAGCAGCCAGATCAAGCTACGAATCTGAACATTTAGCTCTTAGGGTGAATTAGAGTCGTTCTTAAAATTTAGTCACTGTTGAATCCAAAATATTAGGATGGGGTCAATTCTTTAAAATGTTTACACTCGTAATTGTAAAGCGTTGCTATTGTCCTATACATCAGACGTGTAAAATGTCTGTTCAAACGCCTATGGCTGTTAGTGTTTTCAACAACAGACTGACATCATTCACACTTGAGAGTTCACGCGAAACGAAATAGACTAAACTTTTAAAGAAAATATAGGATCACTCAGTATCTTCGTATATCAAATCAGTAAAATTGCTGAGATATAACTCAAAATGACTGTAGGATCACGAAACATACAGACTGGGCTGACTAATGAATGTCCTACAGAAACCACAATATATATTTTGTCCTCAAACCTACATGTGCATCGAGTTAACGGCATAATGGTGAGTACTTAGCCAATAACCACAATTAAGAGAGCACAAAATGGAAGATAATTTGCAGATATAGGATCTGACATAAAATTACGTAAAAAGGCCTATTGTAATGCTATTGCATCTTAGCATCGAACATGTAAATCAAATAAGTACTAAGCTTTTCAAAATACATAATGACAATCTACTGTTCTGAATAGGGTTTCAATAAAAATTCTTACGGCCATTATTTGAAGATATCTTTAAACACTCAAAGCAAAAATAAATCCACCTGATTTGCCGTTACAAGACGAGTTATTAGTTCATTGCTTTACCTTCCGCTGTTCGACTATTGACGGTATCCGTCGACGGATGTGCATCGTCCATTTTTAATCAATTTTTATAACTTGATAGTTATACATATTTCGATCAACAATTTAGTACATTTTTACATCCAAAATCGCTGGTTTTACTCGTAAATACTTGAAAGATTGAACAAGTTATATTATATCACAAGTGAACCATATATATTTACGTACATAACACAGTTTTGTTTAAAGAAAATCTATTTCATTTTAGTTCTTTATATCATTAACTGATAACCACATTCGGCAGGATCCTATTTTGGGAAAACAACTTTACACTTCTGTCAAGTTCTTTATTTGAAGATTTAAAGAGAAAAATTCACTATAGACAACCGATAAAACGTACGGCATTTGTTTAGATTCAAAATATGCAAGGGAATATAGTTAACCCTAGAAGCCTTGAGGAGGGGGGAGGGGGGGGGACGGTCAAAGTGACCTCCTCCTCAATTTTTTTGGCTTTAAACTTTTGTTGCTTGACCGATTATCAAACGCTTTGGTTCAACTGTTCTTTGTTTGTTAGCACATCTTTTGACGCTAATTAGGTGACGTCACAACTGATGACGTGATCATAATAAGTCACGCAACTTGTGTGATGACTGCAAAATCTCGACTTTTCGCTAAAACCTTACTAAATACTGACAACTTCACAATACATTCTAACTATTCATTAAATGTTGTTTTCTCGTCATTTTGAAGTACGAAAATCCAAATTTGAATTAATTAAAAGTTAGATTAATTGAAAGTACAAATGAAGCTTATTATATGTACTAAATTTCATGTCAATGGGGTGAATTGTGTCAAAAGTAGAAGGGCGGGGGGTACGACTGACCCCCCCTCCCCTTCAAGTGTTTTTCTTCGAGGCTTCTAGGGTTAAAGTAAAACAATAAGAAAACCCCAAGTTTTCCAATGTGATATGGCTGAACACAAACATATAGCCGTGATAACATTCGATTGATTGAAAGGCTATTTGTTAAAACGAGCAAATTAATACAAAATATTGATTTGGCTGTGCTATGCCGCCTGCAAAAGCAAAACACTAGCATTCATGGATTTATCGGCTCTTGGAACTCCTTTTGGTTTGGCAAGTATTAGTCGTAGGAATTCTTTACTGCTTTTCTTTCCTTCAATTCATTCTTTTTCAGTTCGCGTCTCAGAATCTTACCGCTTCCAGACTTTGGAATCTTTTCTACAAACTTAATCCCGCCCTTTAGTTTCTTATAGGGGGCCACGTGCTTTTCCACGAATTTGGCGACTTCATCAGCAGTGATCTCGCCACGGGAAACAACGAATGCCATTGGTAGTTCGCCGGCCTCGACATCAGGAATGCCGATAACAGCGGCGTCATCGATCTGTGGATGGGAGATAAGTAGACCCTCTAGTTCTGCTGGAGGAACCTAGGATCAACAGATTAAAAGTTTACGATGTGACTCCAAAGTTTGAGTTTTACAGTATTATTATTAACATTTTAATATTGTTATGTTATGTTATTATTATTATTATTATTGTGACGTACTACAGGTCAGTTTTCAACCATATTTACGGAGAGACTGGAAATGCTTGCGCCATACGCAAACCTCCAACTTTTAACGTTTCAGCTTCCACGAACGGTTTACTAGGCTGGGCAGATAAACATTACACTTTCAATTGATATTTTATAGTGTTTACAGGCTGTGATTGCATGGCTTAATCGGAGGGAGTAACAAAAATTATGCGCATTCTCGTAACGTCACGCGAATTTCCTCAATAAGAACGGAAATCTTCTAAAAACGATTTCTAAACTTCCAGAACTTCGATGGCATTCAATTGTTCCAGATTTTAAAAGATTATTTAATATATAGGGCTGATATATTTCTGGGCCGGGTTTAATATTACAAAATATGTTTGACGCGTAGGCGTATACCATTAGGTAACTTTTCTCGAGGTTACGAACCTCTGTATTCTTTGCCTGCGATATTCGTCATACATTTCGACATGTACTAAAAATTTCCACGCTACAAGCACGTGCGTTACAGTAACTTAGTGACATTTAAGCAAAAGCATGAAAACGATATACTCAAACAAAACTCACTGAATTACTCCGATCTTTCTAAACTGTAATCAGAGGACATCATATCTCTACCTGGTATCCCTTGTACTTGATTAACTCCTTCAGACGATCGACAATAAAGAAATGACCATCCGAATCGAAGTGACCGATGTCTCCGGTGTGAAGCCAACCATCACTGTCAATCGTGTTGGCCGTCGCTTCAGCATTATTGAGATAACCTAAAGAAAATGAACGGATTCACCAGATGAAACATTTTTGTTACTTCTCTAGCCGCGTAACTCAGCGTCCCTGAACATCTTTTTGAAATAGCCCATTTCACGGTTTCTGAAAGGTAACTAAGCTTCTACATGAAACCAAGAAGAAGGTTGTCCTGGCACAGCTAAAGAAGTGGAAATAATTATCATAAGAAATTAAAGAAGCTTATTAGCATGTCTATTATTTCTACTTTTCTAACTGTGCCGGGACAACCTTCGCCTCGGTTTCATGTAGAAGCTTGGTTACTGTTCAGGAACCGTGAAATGGACTATTGGTGTGAGACATGAAAATATCATGTTTTACAAATATGTAAACCAATAACACACGTTTTATCGGGTAATATTGCATGAAAAGGAACCTTGAATCATTAAGGCGATGTTACACAAAACGATTTTCAATGAAACAATATTGCGGAAGAATTCGACTTCGTACAATAGGGTATGAACATGAAAGACAATTTTTAGTACATCATTTATGGCAGCAAAATGTTACGAGCTTTTGAAGATGATTCAATAATTTTTAGCATACTGCCGCGTGACGGTTGGATTAAAAACCCGTGCTACGAGCCTTGCTACGCGAGTTCAGTTACAGCTATTTCAAAAAAGGTTGTCATAGTCAATAGTCGATACCGGAACCGAAAGGAACTTTGGGTACAATCATAATGAGTGATAATGCGCCCATGAAGGCTGTTACTGTATGGCCGTGACATTATGATGAACCAGCATTCTATATTTTGCAATTAAATACTGTGACAGTAATAAATTATTTGTGCTGCTTGAACCCCACAGTATCGACTATTTACTATGACAACCTTTTTTGAAACAGCTGTATATGCACAACGACGTTGCACGGCAATCGTTGTCCTGTAAAATATCACTTTGTGCTGCACAGTATAGATTGAGCCAATCCAAGCATATTTAGTTCACTTCTACTGTTACATCTTGTGCACCAAAAAGAAGTTGATTTAAAAATCCATACTGACTCTCAAAAACATCGATATTCTAATATCCAATTCCTATGGGCAATGAATCGACTGATTCAGGCATTGTTTCGTTTCGGTAGAAGGCGTGTTTAGCTGACAAAATTCCCAACGATGAAAGTAAAAGACTTGACGAAACCGGTATTTTTAAAACACAAAAAACATAAGAAGTGTTTTTGTTTTGCAAAAGTATATATCTAAGATTGTGTTGGTAACAGCGATCGAACCTTTCATAACGATAGGTCCTCGAACACACACTTCGCCGTCTTTTCCTTCACCAAGCGGTTCTCCTGTCTCGATATCGACCACCTGAAGACAAGAGATCATGGTTTATTCAAGATTAATGATTCCATGCTGCTCAATGTAATAGTATTACAACAAGCCTAGTAACTGTATTGGGCTGTCAATTGCTATTAACCGTAGAAGCCTCGAGGAGGGGGGTGGGGGGTCAAACTCTCAATTTTTTGGTCTTTAAAGTTTTGCTGTGCATCTTTTGATCCCAATTAACTGACGTCACAGCTGATGACGTCATCATAATAAGTCACGCAATCTGTGTGCTGACTGTGAAATTGCAATTTTTTTGCTAAAAACTGATTAAATACTGACAATTTTACAATAGATTCTAACAATTTTATAGATTTTAATCGCTAAATACTGTTTTCTTGTCATTTTGATGTGTTATAATTAAAATTTGAATAAAATCTGAAAACTTAAAATATAAGATGGCGGCCACTTCTGACGTCATTTATTAACTATGGTAGCCATGAAAATCAACTAAAAACCATGTGACTATGCTTAATTGAAAGTATAAAGAAAGCTCATTAATTGTGGCAAATTTCATGTCAATCGGATGTATATATTGTGTTGAAAGAAGACGGGGGACTCCGATTGACCCCCTCCCCCCTCAAAAGTGTTCCTGTAACTACTTTTGGTTCTAGGCTTCTAGGGTTAATGAACAAGCATGTAAACTTAAGTAAGAACATTAGGGAAGAAAAGGCCTATTAAATAAAATTAGAACAAAATAAGAACAAACTGAGGATAAAATAAAACACTTTCGACAATATTCTGTTGAGTTTAGTAAAAGAACAAGAAAACCCACAATATACATCATACAATCACTAATCGGATAACAGCAGTTGTTCACGAGTACCTTAAATTTCAAGTGAACCAGTGTAGGATCTTAAACTGAGTGAAAACACGGTTAACAAGAGAGAAATAAGAACACTGCGATTTTGGGCCTGAGATTGTCACTGCTTGAGCTTGAGCTTGAGCTTGAACACATTTTTACTAGTTCTTATTCCAAAAAAAAAAGTGTAGTACCCTCTCACAGGGCAATTTATGTCAGGCAATAACCCTGATCCATTGTTGATATCCCGGAATGACAACTCTCATCCAAATAATAAACAATGTTAGAGACAAAAAAAATAATCTTATGCTAGATAACAGTCAACTGCACAAGAGCTAAAAACTCTTGTGGCGATTTATGTTTTGGTAATTGATCACGAAGAAATTTATTTAATCACTTTCGCGTCACGCGCTGTTCAACTGATTCTCCGTTTGTGTTGGCAACATTCAAACTTCAAGTGCAGCGTACTGACCGGGTGATATACCGCCCTCATCTCGCAGAAGGTCTTCGTACTTTCCCATGAACCTTCGCTTCTCGAATTTCGGAATAGCCACTGAGCTTTTATGAATTTGTACGACGTAGAGACAAACCTTTCCCTCCACGTTTGGAACCAGCATTCCTCCAGATCCATCTTTGTAGTTGTTTTTTGGGTTGAGATGGGAACAGGGGCTGAGTTCTGTCATTCCATAACCTTTCAACCAAAGTTAGGTCGGAACAGTTTAGCAAATAATGATACAAACAAAAAAGGCCTGGAAACAATTTTAACTTGCAGATATAAAACTGTACAGATTGATTGTCGAGTCATAGTAGAGATCGTATTGTAATATCGTAACCCTGCTTACATGGAGATAGTTAACGAGCCTGGCCGAGTTATCTTATTTTTGTCCCCCGTCATGTTTTCTCGATTTAGCTCGTGTTTACATGCAGAATTGTTAACTCGCTTGACCGGGGTTACTTTTTCTCACATCATATTACCCAGTGTGACGCAATAGCTTGGGCAAAATAGCGGCAAGAAAACATTTCTCAAGATTTCTTGTTGGTGAATTTGATTTTTTTTTTCAATGATTCCGGCCTCTCCTTGCTGCTTTACAGTGTTGTGGTTTACTTTACTGCCAGTTATTGCTGAAATTAAAAGTCGCCGTCAGTAACAGTACCATTAAAAGGTCCCATCACCGAAAACATTAACTTAACTAGAGTTCCTTTTCACGGGAACTGTTCCTCTTCCATTAACTCTATGGTAGGGACTGAAATACGGCGATTATTGGTGATTTCTAGAGGAAATTCGCCCGCCGTAATTTGTGCTCAGCGAGAGATTTTATAGCGAAAAATCCCGTAAATGTAACTTTCACGATCAGTCAAAAAATTAACGTGGCTGAGCGAGTTAAGTGTTTACTTGGTAAAAACCTAACTCGGCCGGGCGGGTAACCCGAGTACGGAACCGAGTTAAGGACCAAAACTGCTAACCCGTTTCACATGTAAATGCAACGCTTTAGTTCAATAGAACCGGGTAACTCGCCTAGACCAGTTAGCGGTATTAACTCGGCCAGGCGGGTTAACTTTGTCCATGTAAACAGGGCCTAAAAAGATATCCCTGCAACTTTTACAACCGAGTTCTATTACCAAAATGTAAATGCCAACTGTCAACACATTTTGTATCGAAGCATCCAAACAATTCCAAGGAGTCCCCGAAAAAAACGACACTGAAGGATTTAGGTCAAATTGCAAGGCAAAAGTCGAGATCAGAATTGGAGAAGAACCTATTCTCTCGTTTTTTTCTTCCGCAAAGCCCTGTGTCACCCCAACAGCTGTCTCATCTCTTTTTTTTTCTAAAAAAATGGCGCCTCTCACCTCCTCATATCCTTGTCCGTTTACATCCCGCGTTTTCAAAATTGTATCGTATTCAGAAACATATTTGGAAACACTTCCTAACGGCTGGGAAACCAGGGTTTGCATGGATCGCGTTCCATACACTACTAGAACCAAAACATATGACACACATATGACAAGCGTATGACAATGTTTGGCTCCTCCTAAATGCATTATCCACTAATCCTAAAATTTGGTATCAGTGGTAATTTATCTTGAATCTTTAAACTCAATACATAGTTACATGACTATATAATAAACAATGACACACGGAACATCATACGGAATACGTTTTTAAATTTGTCTGTAAACCCATGCAGTGTGTTTGTAAGATCCGTTAAATTTTGCGAAAAAAAATATGTTTGTACAACTGACAAGTACAAATGACTAATTCCTTCAGTTGGCAAGAAAATCAAACAATTTTATCCAAATTTCAGAATATATTGATAGAAATATTTTAGAGGGGTATTTAACTCAAAAGCACATTAGGACATGCTTAGGGGAAAATGAAGAATAACCAGGGTACTCCTTTCTCCTGAACGTTAAAGAGTTATTCATGAGTAAAAAGCAAAATCGTCTCTCCAAGTGATGTCACTTCAGCCTGTCTTTACAAGTACACTTTACCTTGCCGGAGTGTCTTCAGTGTTGGGAGACGTTTAACGACGGCCGCTGACAGTTCGACACCCAAGGGGGCAGCTCCAGAGACAATCTCAATCACGCTGGACAGGTCGTACTTGTCAACCAGGGGGTGCTTGGCCAGGAATAGGATAATTGGGGGTACCAAGGGCGCATGCGTTATCTGTTATATATGAACACATACACTTTTAATAATTATTTTAAAAATACTCCTATACGGATATTTTTATAGTTTGTATCGTTTTATTATACTCACTGAATTAAAAGCACATATTTTCTCACTCATTTAGTTAGAATTAAATGAATGAGAAAATGTCATTTTAATCTAGTGAGTAAAATAAAACCGGACACAAGCAATTGAATCAAATTTTTGAAGAAAACGTTTGAAAGTCTCTATAAAGGGTGCTCTAAAATTACTTGCAGAACTGATTCCATGTTTAACACATCAATAAGAAACTGAGTAACTAGAATCAATCAAGATGATACCAACTCGCCTAATTACTGTTTAATTATGCTCAAAATGTAGTTTAAAACTTTGATTGCAGAGTAATTCAGCACCATAGCAACAACATTTTTTTGCTAGATCCATTCCTTTGTTTGGGCAAAAAGTGATACTTATGCTGAATCAACGAGCCCAAGTTTGACTTTGACTTTTTGTTCCCACAGGGAAATGGGCCTAGCAAAAATGTGCGTTAGTGAAATGGTGTATTGGCCAATTACACGGCTCTTTAATTATAATAGTACTGTGTCAATTTGGACTACTTCTTGACTTTAACATTGGAAATGGGGGAAGGTGTTACTGGCACTGGCTCCAAGACATGTATAGGCCGATTTAATATAATTAGAAAGTCGCTAAAAGCTAGTTATACTAAGTGAATATGTAAAATACTTTCCTACGTACACCTCCAGTTCAAAGTTTGAGATTGAACGCAGTGCAACCATGCATACAATTAATCCTCGAACGTCCAAGGGGGGTCAAATGGACCCCCCCATAGGTTTTTCGAACCTAAAATTTGAAGCTTTCAAGCAATCAAAATGAAACTTTCAGTACCTGTAGTCTAA
>JAOBRH010488145.1:0-10065 GCA_027575125.1 Umimayanthus parasiticus | reverse complement strand
CCCCAGCCTCTCCCCCTCCGCGGGCCCTGTAACCAGCAATTTGCTCTTGTTCTTAAATATAGTGTTTTAGTTATCTTATACAGTCACAGTCTTCTCCCACCTCAGGAAGGAACTTCGACTGAGATGAAATTTTCTATTTTTGATGTCGAGGTCAAACATATCAGAAATTCTCAGACGGTCGGCTTTTATTGAGAGCGGAAGTTCAATGCCTGGATTGATAAATTTTGATAAAATGACCAATTTCCTCTGTTTTTCCGGCGTCGAGTTTGCACATTCCGATGTGTACGAACCATCAAACTTGAAAACGAATGAAAACCATATTTATCACTCACCAAATCAGAGACGCTGTCAAAAGCGTCTCACTGAAAAACAACTTTGTTTGGGCAGATTTTTAAAGGACAATTTCAAGCAATTGCATAGCAAGTACGGCTGTATCCTCAATTCTTCTAGTAGTAGTAGTCAAGTCAGTTAGAAACA
Source organism: Umimayanthus parasiticus (assembly GCA_027575125.1). Taxonomy (NCBI): domain Eukaryota; kingdom Metazoa; phylum Cnidaria; class Anthozoa; order Zoantharia; family Parazoanthidae; genus Umimayanthus; species Umimayanthus parasiticus. The sequence continues at coordinate 9,588 of JAOBRH010488145.1, read as the reverse complement.
CAGCTGACCAAGGGATTTTTGCTTTTATTTGAACAAAATCCAACGCTTCCGCCAAATTAGAATCTAAAAATTTCACTGCAAATCAAAATATTCCACTGGTTTACTGACTTTTTCAGTCTTCCGGCAAGTACCAGTATTATTCTAAACTGATATAAAAGTAAACAAGGTCAATAATCAATATTTAGCAAGAGTTCTAATGCACGTACGTAAGAACGATGTATTAATGCCAACTTGTGATGTTACATCCAAAATATTTGACATCCAAACTCAAGCCTATACTCAAGTATATTTCTTCTCTATATCACACTATACGGGTCTTCTTCTCAAAAAACGGATGCGAACTTGGAAATTCATCGTGTGCGGTGTCCAATACAAAACGCCGTCAACAAAGCAGTTTTAAATATTTCGACTTCGTAATCGTAGAAACCAAACCACGCATTTTGAAACTCAACAAGAAATGCTGCAACACCATTAGCTTCCTGTGCTGCAGGACAGTCATTTTTTTTGAGAAAACAACTTCATTTACATGTGTGATACATCATCAAACATCAATAAATCGATGTACGTGTAAATCGTTCATCACATGTCACTGAATGTCGAAAAGATCTGAAAACGTGCGCGGCCACACAAGAGCGGTCCTGTAATGGCTCAGCCATGCCATGACGTCACAATGTAAAATGGCGACAACAAAAAACAAGAAGTGAGTATGTCCTTGTGTCCAAAACTGTGGATGACCTTCCCTCTGACTGTTTTCAAAGTTTTGTGCACGTTCTTACATGTGATTAATGAGAAGAATTCGTAAGTCGCAAAAATAGGTTTTTATGTGCATTGATAAAGTAAAATATTTCACTTTCAGTTTCAAGAAACTTAGGGAGCTAATTCTTTATCCACTGTCTTGAAAATTGCATCCTCAAATACTTGTATTCTCTGCTCTTTCAGAAAGATAATATCCCTTACACAGACCACTTGACTGATTTTTCAGTACCTTTGGCGCCAACTGTCGTTATACTTCGACTAATTATCTTAATGAACTTCTCTCGATACAATTCATCGAGTTCATACAATTTTGATTAATTGGAATTGGAACGCGACATTTTGATTTATTAAAACAGGATATTCTTCCTTGGTCAAACAAAAACTGAAACTTGAACTCAAGACTGTTAAGATGTTTTTCCATGTAAAGGAATTTCGTTCCTCGTGGTATCGGCGTTCCGCACGATTTTCTTTGCGGAATATATTGGTCTTGCTATGACGTCATAAAGGGGCTGACGAAATACTTGGCTCCGAGCCATGATCACGGAACATTTGAACTTTGTAAACAATATCACTTCATCCAGTATCTTTCTGTGGCGAAAAACAACCACTAAACTTGTTTTTGAATAAACTACGCTTGTATAAATGAGGGTTAAGCGTTTTCTCAGTTTGGGCGGAAACTAGTGATTGAGTATTACGGTGCGGTTGTCTTGGGTGTGGCCACCACTTGGTGCAAAACAAGGACTCTCGGCATTCTGATACTACTGGAAAGTGAGTGAAATGGGCTGAGATGAAGTGAAACTCACTGCAACTTGTTCAGTTCTACTTCTCTTCCTCGTTATGGGACGTGCTCACTTAACAACTACTCCGAAGCAGTCATTCTTGGTTTCAGTTCAGTCACTTCCTCCTATGAGTTCAAAAAACACCAGTGCGTTTAGACAAAGCAGCGGATGTACAAGCGCGGCTTTTGTGTGGAGTAATATTAGACTTGGAGTCATTACTGTTGTGAACATATTGCACTAAACAAACCAGTAGATAAAATCCAGTGGATAAATCATTGTCAATAGGTCGAGTTTCTCTATACTGGTAGTTGGTACTTCTGCGTTTTCAGTCTCACTCGAATACCGGTAAATCCCGTGTGTGCTGAAGGATTTAGCATCCAAAACAATAAAACCAATTTTTATACCTTATGGCTACATCAGTCCAAGTCATAATAAAGCTTAGTCCCCTTCTACAACTACCACATTGATAGCAGTGATAAAAATAAAGAAAAAGCCACTCTACTAATTTACAGAGACTTATACACAAATGCTTTCTCTTTGAAGCTCTGCTTTCCATGTGTCGATAATAAGACTAATGTACCAGTACTAGTAGTTCAAAATCAAAGATGTGTAGTTTAGTACAGGTCGAATGAAGAGGTGGTGTCAAATTCCTTCCTCCAATGTTCAAAGGGAATTTTAACAAGAAACAGCTCACTCACTTAAAATGGTCCCCAATTAGTATCCAAGAAACTGACATAAAAGCAACCTATTTTTATTTTGTTGTAAAATTACTCTTTACCATAGTTTACCCGTGAGTATCGTTACAACGAAAAAAATCACAGAAAAGTTGTATTTGAGTTGAAAAATGACTGAAAGTTGCCAACAAAACAGATTTTGATTTTTCCGTAAATGGAATTAAGCAACAGCATAAAACAATAAACCCAGTTTGATTCAAACCTCGTGATTATGAATCATCTGGCACAACACTAAATCGTTCGGTTTATTTGTTGATCTGTTTTGGAGACGAGTAACTAGGCACACCCACAAGTTTGGCAAGCTGCCTCGAGATTGTTGATCAAAATCACGCGGGTTGTATTCTGAGGTCTATTTACAGTCTTGGTACAAAACTTCACAATATAAAATTGTGATGACATCCTAATCAAAAATATTACACGACAATAATAACTTGAATGACCGAAAAACGAACTGTTTCTTTTGTTTATTTAATATTTTCCTCGCGAACTGCGTGTAATTGGAAACAATTTTTGAAGTTTTCCGACATGTTGAATAGTTATGTGATGAGCATTTCCATATAAATACCTTGAAGTTACGGCTTCCATGAAAGCAGAAAGAATCTGAACCAAAAGAACAAATAGAAAGTTCTCAGTGAGCTTGGCGATTCTCAGTTGCCGGTACAATCTAGAGAATGCTGACATGTGTTGAGACGAAGAAATGGACTCAAAGCGTACGTGATCAATTTTGGGGTTCAATTGTGTTTGTCCACTCAGTCTTAGCAAACTAATAACACGTCAGTCGCCAGACACAAAAGTTTTGCCCGAGGATACGAAACACTGAATCTGTCGCTTCACAAAACAAAAATCTCTTCAATCGTGTTTCCTAGTTGTAGAAACATGTCGAGTTTCTGCGAGCTGCGGTATAGTGATTCTTAGACAATCTATTTTTCTAATTGTGGGATGTGATTAAAAATTCACTTCGTAAAGGCACCGAGTTACAATTAAAGAAAGCGAAAAGCAAAGAATGAATATTGACCAAGACAATACATTTGGAGTTTTGAAAACCGCACAGTAACTTGCTTGGATTAGCTTCTGTCGGTGAAAACAAAAGATTCTATCACTGCTTTTTTACAAGAACTATTTTATAAAGAACGAGGCTCAAGCTGACAAAAGAATTAAGAACAAGTTACTGAAGAACAGCCTCACTCTGAAATTTGAAAACGTATAAAGAGTCGATCTGCAACCTTCCAAATGAATTGCGCGTATAACTATGAAGCAAACGCTATGTAACACAATCTTTCTCCTCTGAACTCGATTCTGGATCTTTGGTAGAATACTGGCCAGGCCGTATTTTATCGGAGCTGCCCAAAAATTAAAAACAACGGGAATCAGCAAAATAAAATATATCCAGCGGGTTCTTGTTAAGAACAATGTGCGCAAAACACGAGTTGCCGAAACATAAAATTAACACAAGCGGCTCAATTTTTTTCTTTTTAAAAGAATTGATACAAATTACACACCAAAAAGGTTGTTTTTCAGTACAATTAACTTTAGCTCTAAATAAGGTTTACAATTTCTCTCCTCTTTTCTAAGCCAGTGTCCTTCTGCTGTTGCTGGTCCTGATGACATTCAGTACCAAGCTGTGTACGTGTAATTCTGCACGTTTAAAAAACCAAGCACAAAGTGTCAATTCAGCAATTTTGAATTTACGTTTTTGAAGACTGTCAAGAAATATTTAATCTAACTATACCAGCTAGCTATCGCCATAAATCAAAAGTTTACGCAAACCGCAAGTGTTTTTAAAATTGTGATGCAATATTTTCCTGATCGCCAATTACACAATTTGCCGTTGAGCCAACAAACAAACATTGGAACGAAGTTTACAAAATTTACCACGCAGATCGGAGCGAACAAACAAGCAAACATTAGAAAGACGTTGCTCTGTTACAACAGGTTACAACACAGAAAATAGCTTTTAAAATGTTTTAGTGACAAACATATTTTTAAAAGCGATCATGATTTCAGCAATGTTTGCTGAAATAGCGGAAACTTATATTTATACAACATCCGAAACACCTTTCAGTCACACACATACGTAAAACGCCAACGCCAAGGTCAAAGTGCGTCACTTCTTATTTTCGTAATATAGAGAATTTAAACTGCACAGACAACTATGCTTCTTAAGCGACCTTAATTTTAACTACAGCAGTTAAGTTGAGAAAGAACCATGCAAAAATTATCAATAGGCATTATTACACGTGTGATCTCCGGGCATTTGACTTTGTTTCAAGTTTAGTGAAACTACAAAAAAAAAAAACCCGTCACCTTCTATCGCCCACGTGTTTAGGGTACAGTGGCACCACAAGTCTTGTAAGAGGAATTATCTCAGTTGATCACAGGGGCAGGAACAGGAAGACTCCCGTTAAAAGTTAACCACTACACAAGTACACTGGCGCGTGATCAGAAATCAAACGTGGTTAAACTGCAGCAAATATCATAATTGCCATATCTATGTTTTAGCACTGTTTGCCAACACTCTTCGGCGTGGATTTAAGTTTTTCTTGCATATTAAAAGCCCGACGCGTTCAGATTCCTCAAACTATTGAGTTAAAGTTCCTGTGTAATTTTGTTATATTTTGTTTTACAAACAGTGCTTTCTTCAAAGTTCCTCAAATTTTTCTTACTTAAAATTTTCAGAAGGCCTTGTCAGAAAGCCAAACTTCACAGATTAATTCTATAATACCGGTCACATTCCTGATGTAATGAAGAAGGTATTCTTTTTATATTTTGAAGTAGAAAACATGTTCTCAAAACCCAATATTACTTTTTTTCATGACTTGTAACTGTTTTTCAAAGTTTTCACCCAATATTTTCTCGTTAAGCCAGCATGTTAAATGACTCAGCACTCAAGATAAAAGGCAATGGAATGTGATTATCGTGCGAAGGAACAAAAATGAGATTACAATACATGACTAAACTATCTTTGAACAAAGAAAAATGAAGTGATTTTATAACTCATCAGTGACAAAAGGAACACGACTAAATCACGACTGCAATTTTGCATGAAAGTTGCTGCTCGTTGGCTGTCCCAGTTACGTTTAAAATGTTCTCAAACAAAAGCAGAAATGGTTTGAAGTGCAGTAAACAAGCATATAGTCTCTCACGAATTGTACCGCCCCTGCCAAATATTGGGTTGTACAAACTCTCCACGATGTTATCTAAGTGTACCACCAGTTAACGACACCAGTTGAGTGTTGTTTGTTAGTATCCAATATATTGACAGGCCACCTTTATCTAAAATCACAGGTAAGACTAGCGAAAAACGATTTCACACTCCCGTCGCCGCTCGCATGCGGGATTTGCATATGCCGATATGGTACGGCATGGGAAAATCTCACTATTCATTATATTTGACAAGTTTTCCCAAGTTTAATTTGGGAAACTCAACTCAACTTTTCTTTTCTGTACACCATTTACAGTGGAGTAGATTTCTACGTTCTGCGTACCTCCAGATAAACTACATCGTCTCGCACGCACACAAATTTTCGCGCCAAATTGTGCCGGCTCTTGGCAACACTTCCGCGCCCGGTACGTACCGAATGTTTTCCCTTTCAAAGCTCCGAATAAGTTTTATGGTTTATTTGTAACTCCAAAATTATATTTTCTACGTATTTCAACGCACGAAGACAGGTTAATAAATAGAGAGATTAAACACACGTGAAACAGGCAAACGGCAGGAATATAAATGAAATAAATGAAACACAAGATGCTTCGCAGTGACGCGTGCTAATACTGAACAACACTCCCCATCTTCTCAAATGTATCGACAATAAGAAATTATGGACTCTTATGCAGTTTAGTCAAATGGAAAATTTAGTTGCGAGATCCTTTTGCCATTTGCCGTTTCACTCTTTAATACGTGGTGCTAAATTTCGCCATTAATAAAAAGTCCCGCACCAATTTTTTTGAAAACGGCCGACAAGAAACATAATACCAACTTTTTATTAGCTGACCTACTAAAATACCTTTTAAGAAGAACCGATATATCGTTGAAATCCTATGCTTCTGAAAGTTAGTAAAAGGGTTTGGGGTGAGTTTAGAAACAGGGGAAAGTAGCAGTATCCGAGAAGAGGTCTACAAGTGGTATAAAAATATCGTTTAACAATGAGCAGATAAAAACGAAGTTTAAACGAATGTACAACGTTCTCCAAATACGTGTTCTATTTACTGATTTACTGTGTTATAGGTATTTAAGCTGTTCTTAGATTTCTTTCGGGGTGATAGCTCTCAAAAAAGACTTCTGAATCAGGGATGCGTCTGTATACTTTCAAAGACAAAATAATGGATATCAAGTAACTTCATATGATGGACTGCTCTGAGCGAGACTTGAGCCGGTCATAGTAAGTAAATGGCTTCGTATACAAGACTCAGTCGTCTGTTTAATTCCAAAAACAAACGTCTAGCCAGGTGTAAAATTGTGTCACTCTTTCGTGATTTGACCGCAGTATTACTACTTAAGTACAAGGGTTTGTTCCCTTCCCAAAATACAAAATTGAAAGTGAAGCATATACAGATTTTATTCTTTAACTTTAATAGTCTCATCGCGAGATATTTTCTACTATAGGAGTGTTCTTGGCGCGACCTTATTCTACTTCTGAACTTGGTTACAACTTAATGGAATAATGACTGACCTTATCTTTCATAATTACAGAACCCAGTCAAGAACATCGCTCTGAAAAGCGAGCCTCAAATGAGGTGGTTATACATACCGCGACCTAAGTGAATGGCTCCAAGTATACACCTTGTCTAGCCGAGTCGCGGCATGCAGCCAACAGGCTTAAGCTTTAGCTGCTATTCAGAAGCGCCAATTTTTGAACTGGAACAGATATTTTATGTATAAAAATGATGAAACTGAATTTAAGAACAACCTAAGGCTAAAATAATCTCTGAAAAATTAATGCGTTATTTTTTACAAAATTTATGAGTTCTTTTTTACAAAAAGTGCGTGGCTTTACTTCGTTCTTGTAGGTTCTTTTCGTCTTTAAGTATATGCTCGTACATTGCTATTAAATACTGGCCACTTTTAAGCCTCAACGTGTTCTAATAAAAAGAAACAGCGTACCTGCAGTCTTGGCATAACAATTATTGCTTTCAAGAACGAGTAACGTTCACTCTAGTCTAGTTTCTAAAGAGCAACACCAAATAGCTGACACAAAAGAAGCAGCAGATGCCTTTCGAATTCAAGAAAAGAACTGATGTCAGGCAGAAATTGCGTCGTGAAACAAAACTGAAGTACTGCCGCGATGAAACGGTTTATTGTTTTAGGACACAAAACAAGCCACCCGATGTTAGTTAACAGTATATTCTGAAGCATGAGCTGGTACAAATCCCCTCTTTCAGAACTCTAGCCTAATGACGTGCGCTGAGAGAAGGAAGGTTTAATATATGCATGTGTACAACCAAAGACAATGCAGACTTTAAACAACCTGTTCATGTATCTGTAAGTAGTGTTAGGCTTAGAGACGAGATATTTACCAAGGAAAATGGAGCATTTACCGCCAATTCACGACACTAGGAAGTTCTTTTTAGTAGTAAGAAAAAAACTCTTAGAAAACAAAATCCAAGCGGCGATGCACTCGACAGTTCTATGTTCTCAATTTTGATTGGTATTTCAATATACAACAAACCGTACAAAAACTAGAATCAAATGCTGTTGATATTCAAATAACTTTCGTAAGTGAAATGGGAGCAATTCATCATTTAAGTTTGCATTGTTTTTAAAAGAAGCGGTGTCAAAAGTTCTTCAGCCGGCCTCAACGTTATCACAGGAATTGTACAAAAAGCTTCCGTCTGCTACAAAGAAAGACAAATTTGAATTGACCAAGAATGTAAACAGCAGCTGTTGCAGTTTTTAAAGTTTCAGTTTCCCGACGTTAATTTTGTGATTTTGCTGAAGATGTTTAGCAGTTAAGTCCACGAGTTCTGGGAAAGTCCAATCATACAATATACTGGAATATATTGCACGGTTGCGGAACACTTTTTACCACGTGTTAAATCCTGATTTTAAGACTTCCGTTGAGGAACTAATCTATAGCTACTGACGAGTGCATCGAACGTAACTTTTGAAAACTAGTCAGTTTGAAGCCACAGGTCACTATAGCGAAGAATAGTGAAAATTGGTCGTAAAGGAATCATGGATTTTTACTTTTAGAAATGACACAGATGTGCTGTCTTAACCAAGACACAAGTTGTATCAAATCGGAGATCACCAATAAATTGTTTTTGGTATAGTCCAGTAATCATTTCCAGCTGTGGCAACTCTAAAGCCCAAATGTTTCCGAGTATCGCACTCAAGTGCTGGGTCACTATAACAATCAGCTGATAAAAAATATCCGCAACACTTTATGGTTTCGTTTCTTGCACAAATTAGGGCAAAGCGACACAGCAGATTGGTATAATTATCGTCTTTGTTCTCGAGTCAGCACTGCGCAATATGATCACTAAATATGGCCAACGTGGGTTATGGTGTATATAGTCGTCAAAATCCCACTACCACGTGGCAGGTCGCTATATTTATATATCTATCAATGCATGTTTACAAATAGGGGTTAACCGTCTTCCCACGATTCAACTGTATTGAATTTGAGTCTGAAGAAAGAGTTTTTAACTAAACCATTATCGGAATAAGTTAAACCAAGGTTATGGAGTTACCTGATCTGAAGACGTTACCGATTGAACATACTTTGCTTTCTCGATCTCATCTCAGAACAGGCGAGAGATAGCATAATGTCTACCATTTTAATATCCCGGCTGAATAAACGCCCCTCTTTAACACTAGAAATTACCATTGGTAAGTGAAGAGCTGCCGAGACCCAAACTTAGGGAAGAGCACACACTTGCAGGGACCGCGGAGCTACTTAGAAAGTTGGGGGGGTCTGACAAGTGACTCAAAGTGGGGGGGGGGGAAAGGGCTAAAAATCCTTTTTCTCAGTAACTCTTTATAATTTTCAAAAAAGTGGTAGAGTTGTAGCCCTACCAACCCCTCCACCTCTGCAGTCCCTGACTTGACCGTCACTGCAGTCATGCTATAGTGCTATACAGACTAAAAGCAAAACTGCTGTTTACTGATTGCAACTATTACGAATGTATTCATTTATTCCAACATCTCAGATCCATACTTTGTTTTTTAATAGTTTTATACCATAGTTTTGATAGTTCTTAGCACAATATGTGTCCATTGATAGCTCTAGACTTGTGCTTACATCTAGCCTGCGAGCCGGCTCATTTTTTTGAGCAGGAAAGGGCAAAAAAAGGGGGGGGGGGAGAAAGAGAATTCTTTT
>JAOBRH010488033.1:0-10302 GCA_027575125.1 Umimayanthus parasiticus | reverse complement strand
CCGTTATTTTGGAATAACGACCATAAAAGACCTATAAAAACAATAAAAACCATTTGTTTTGTCTTTATCTGATCCCATTGTCCCATTTCTTGACCTTATCCACTACGAGACCATATGACTTTTCAAGTTCGACTCATGAATATATTGTATATTGTACATTGGTCTGATAAACTGGGGGGCCTGGTAGTTGACCATCATACTTAGGAACGGGGGGAAGGGGCATTTGCCAACGAAAATTGCCCGCAGAGCTGGGTATTTGACCAATTTTTTCAACTGCCCAGGGGGGGGGGATGCTGCGGTTGGAATTGACTCGCACATAAGCATGACTGTAACTCTTCTAGAGAACCACTCTTTGGGGCTGTTTTTCCATTCCTTCACGATGCTACAATTACAATCCACCTCCTCCCAAATGGGTCATACAGCAGTTCCTAAACTAAACCACCCAACAGGTGTGCTGCTGGAAGCTGTGTGTCTCCGATCCTATTGCCTTGCAGTGCACTCTACAAACTGTGAAAGACTTCTCTTCGTGCAGCACTGTACTAGAACAGGCAATGGATGCTCAAACACAACTGATCAACTCGTCCAATTTTCCAAGTTTTCTAATTTGTAAAAGCCTTTGCCAAGATCAAGTTAAAAGACTTCAGAGCAATTGAGAAAATAATTGACAGACGGCACGTAGAATTAAAGTAAAATTCAATTCAGTTCAAACTTGCAATGGTATAGTAGGCAATGATCACAGCAAAGTCTGTGTTTTAGTGTACTGTAAACAATGAACGAAAAAATTATAATTCAAATTACAACAAACAAACAGCAAAAAGTCTGAAGATACTGGCTAAATTATTTAGTTAGCTCCAACAGCTAGAAAATAGGAAAAATATGAGGTTTTCTTGTAAAAATAGGAAAAAATAGGAACTGGCCAAAAAAATAGGAAAAAAGAGGGAAAAATAGAAACTTGACACCCTGGATATAGGATTTATACCGTGAATAGAGAGCCAATCAGATTACCAGAAATTCAAAATCCAGTGCTTGGTATTTAAATTTATTATACATGTATTCTATATTGTTCATAGTTTTACCAGATAATTTTCTTACTTCTTTACCTTTTATTGAAGATGTAAAGTGTCCATGTAGAAATACATCATTAAGCCTATATCATTTAAATATTATTATTATTATCATTGTTATCACCATTTTCCCATTAGTATAATTCCTTGTGAATCTATCTTTCCGTCCGTAAATTTTTTTTCGAGCTCACAAAAGCAAATCGACCCTTCCTTGGCAGTATTATATATTTTCCCTGACTTTCTATGACCCAAATCAAAATTCCACGATTTTCCAGCTCTGGCAAACTAATCTGTATTAACACTCGAGGACTAGTTTTGAAAAAAACTGTTTTTCTGCGTGGGCGAGTACGCTAAATCTGTATTAACTCCGCGACTGTCCCGGTTTGCGATGGTCCAAACGAACCCCGAGTTATCGAAGCAATCTAAAACCAAACCACTGATTTCTTTTTAAAAACAGCTCGCTTCCCAAAAAGAAACCAAACAAATTCTGCAGTTGTAAATCATTTTATTGCACAAAATATTTCTAAAATCTAGACATCACATACACTCTGAATTATTTAAACTAACACTCTACCATTTTTCAGTGAAATGGCAACACAATTGTCTGTCCATTCAGGTAGCTTTATTAACAGCAGTATGTCAATGAAGGCCCTCAGCTCGTGACCAGAAAACACTTCGTATTCTTGGAAAAAGTCTACGCTTTTTCGATAAATTACGTCTTGTCCTGTTTTATTCTCAAACATCAAAACCCTCGATTTGCTAACTTTCCCAGTTTTCCTCTTTTCTTACGGGCTACGGACAAAGGACAAGCTCGTTTCAAGTCTCTTACTTGCGCTGGTCGGATCTGGTCACGTGGCAGCCATAACAATAATATAACATGAGTTGGGTGCTTTTGATTTTTGTTTTTATTAAGCCTATTGGCGAGAGAAAAGTTATGTTTTCATCAAAACAAACGGATACGTGCTTTTATTATCTGGGCACACGTGACCAGACGCAACAAGGGTATTTTTCTCGGGCGAGAAAAGAGTCTGCGAACGAAGTTGAGCAAGGCCTGAAATACAGTATCCCGAATTTTCGACAAAAGCAATCCTTCTAAGTTTTTATCTAAAAGCGCGATTCTGCGCTCACGGATGTGATGGAAAACAAATGGAAATTAGTCGAGGGTTATAATACTGGGGTTCATCATAAGCCGTTAAACGGCATAAAAATAGTTAAAGAGTAGCAAAATTAACCGTAATTTTAATCCGTTCCTCAGGACATGTCAAAAAAACGCCAGTGAAGTCCATGCACGAACTTGCAAAAAACCAGAAAAGTAAACAAAAGACAAAGGTTTTAACAAACCATGTACTTTCTTTGTTCAAAGGTCAATCGCAAGATGTTTTGGGCATATGGTCAGGTGTCACACGTCATATTTTTGTTATAAAAATTGGATTTCGAGATGCCATCCTGGAATTTGGCCAGCGTTTCTCTTGCTTGTTCGCATGCGCAGCCGTTCTTCCAACATGTCATTCCCTGTGGTTCCTGGGTAATTATCGTTACTTTCATCTAAAATTTTAGTTCGTTACATGGTGCTCGGGACATTTGAGAATCTATTTTAACGTGTCCTTCTGGGAACATACTGATACATACGCGTCTAGACTCTACGACATATTGATATACTGACTATATACATTAAACAGAATGACACCATCTGGTTAATTCAAAATATATTATTATTTTCAAGAATCTGTTTCATGCCAATTCCATGACCAACCATATTTGGTTTTCCTGTTTTTGCAAATGAATGCTGTAGCATTCAGGAAATCAGTTTCAAAATAGCAAGTGCAACTTTCCGAAACGCAATAGCCTGCGTAGTTGGCGGTCTTGTGAGCACTGAGCGGGAAAATGTGATTTCTGTCGAAGGAGGCAAATTGTCGATTTCTGGTGCAATGTTGAACGAGTTCAAAATGAAAGACTGAGGAGAGGAGAAAACATGGAGGGGAGGGGGGCGGAGAGGGGAAATATTTTTCTTTCTTTCTTTCTTTCCCCCCCTCCCCACCCCCGTGTGTCCAATTTTTTTCCTCTCCCCCAAATCGCCGCTTTCTCCTCCAGAAATCGAATCTTCACCTTCTCACAAGACTACCAGCTACGCAGGTTAAAAACAAAATTATATCTTACTCGTAGCAATGAATATAATTGGCAGTGTTTTCAAAGCTGTGCCTTAAAATAGACAATAAACGGTCTTGCTACTTGAAAAACAAACTTAATCTTGAGTATAACAACAGTATACTCAGTAAAATAAAAATAAACTCTATTCAAAAATATATCGGTATGATTTATAAATGACGTATGGGTTCATTGTGAGTCTATGTGATAAATAAGTGAATGCCTACTTAATAAGTTATGGTTGCAATAAATACTCCAACATGAAGTCTCAACATACCACATGACAAACGTTACCCTTCAAATGTCTGAAGAGTGACTGGGAAGTGATATTTTATGACACTCAAAAGTTATGATATTACTCACTCCTTTAGAAACATGAATTCAAATTTTGTGAAAGCGTTTTATAAAACATTGTGTCAAAACCCTGGCAGGCAGGGGGGAGCCTCCCAACTTTTTAGAGCGGGGGTGCTCGTTGGAAAATTCCAATGGAAGCACTATAAGCAAATGTCAAAATTTCGTGTCTGGCACCCTAAGCACTACCAAATCCTCAAATTTTTACCGCTAAGAGTTACAACGAGCATCCCTGCCGCAAAAAATTGGAAAATCCCCCCCCCTCCCCCAGGGTCAAAACTTTAAATTTATGCGTACATTGAAAAAATCCTTACATTTTTGTGCTTATACATGTATTTAAGACCACAAGCTGTATACAGGATGCCCCTTTCATCAATTTAATTACAAAAAAAAGTTTTTTGGTTATGGGCCCTCACATATGTACAAGCCCCACCCACCACGGTCATTAGACTAAAACCCAGTATCTAACTGGAATAAACTAGCAATTGACTGCTGGGATGACCTGCTCAGTGCTGAAATGAAAATGTTCTGTAACAAAGACTAAGTAGATATTAGAAAAGTTGACCTGCATTGCTTCTGTGTTTACAGTTTAAGAGTTGTTGGCAAAATTTAAAATGTTTATACAGGTCTGCCCTCATTCTAATTGCCAGTTTCAGAACTGTTAGGGCCAACTCGTATAGGAAACTATTTAATTTTGTGGACAAAAGTAACATATATATGATTGTACTAACAGTAACCACTCACATACTAAATTGATTGGGCATTTGGGGGTCATCCATTTTTTTCATCATTATCATGAGCATACAAAACATACACTGGGGGGAGGGAGTCCAAGGCCCATGTACGCTTTTTCCAAAATTTAAAAATGATGATATAATTTCAACAAACTCATCATTTTATTGCTTTTTTATTCATACACTTTTGGGGGAAGGAGGGGGTTTACAGAAAAAGTCGGTTTTGTATGCTCATGAAAATGATGGAAAAAATGTATGACCCCTTAGAGAAATTGCAAATATTTAGTCTCATTTACAGGAGTCATGATCCTTATACAGTTTTATCAACTAAAGGTATTAAGATTGAAAAAAATTGGTACTCAGGTAGATACAGATACATGTACTAGTTGTTAATGTGGGTAAAATTGATCCTTTTGAATCAGCGCAAGCCAATTTATGAACACTTATCTTCTCCATACAATATCAATACAAACAAGTTATATTGTTTGGAGAATTAAGGAGCTGATCACAAATAGCAAACTGTTCAAGATAATTTACAGATTTTCTCAGTTTGCTTAACCCTTCCAGCCCAACCCAATTTATCAACATGTATCTTCTCCCAACAATATTGTTACATTGTTATGTTAGGAAAATTAAGGAGCTCAATCACACATTATTAGCAATCTCTCCAAGATGAACTACATATTTCTCCCAACTTGTTTAGAAGAAAAATATGGAGTCAGGTTGAGAGAATTTAGCAACACATCACAACATGTTTGGGCTCAAAGTAGTAAAAATGACAACTATTACAAATAAAACAAAATGACGACTTTGAACTATATGTGACAAAAGACCACTTTTACAAAGCAAACGCCACACTGCTGACGAAAACACCGACTGACTTTATTTAATACGTGACTGCTGCCTACCATTTCACAAGAACGATTACAGTGACAAATTTACTGACACCAACTATTACAAACAAAACAAACTGAATGATGACTTTGAACTATACGTAACAAAAGACCGCTTTTACAAAGCATACGGTACTTTGCCGACGAAAACAACAACTGACTTTGATAAATACGTGACTGCCTCCTAGTTAGCGGTATATAAACTACTGACAGACTTACAATCTTTTACTCTGATGATGGCTTCTGCTCAGGTTGTCGAAACAGTCAACACCAAAAACAGTCCTTCTCAGGACTACACTACAAACCCAGACAATCACTCAAACCACAACATTGACTCACCTGGGTTCAAACCTTTCACTGTTACAAGTAAAATGACAATAAAGCTGTTCAAGATATTAGGAGAAGAAATAGAAGAATTTAGCAACACTGACATTAAAATTTAAATGTTGCATTGTCACATACTGGCATTAAGAAATGTACTTTTACAAGGATTGAAATTTGAAGGTTTAAACTTAACTTTTACAGGCCAAGGGCCAAATATAATGCTATAAATATCAAAAAGGTTGTTTTAAAATACTGTTACTGTGAAACTTTTTTTAAACTTTCAACATATTTACCAGTACTCAGTAGATATCTTGAAATATAATTATTACAACAACCACTGATCAAACATTAACCAATACCAATCATAATTCCTTTGATTTGTACATTTACTAATTATCTGCCAATATCTCAAAACTATAGGTTTACAAGTAATATAGAAGAAACACGCTGATATAAAAACTATGTTAATTGGACCAATATAAAGTTTCTTCAGAGTCTTGTTTCTTAAAGCTCTGAATTGAAGCACTGATGCATAAAAACAAAGAAACTAAGGGTGTTGCAAAAACAAAACCTAGAACTGTCAAAGACATATTCTTTGTTCAAAGCCGGTGCAAGTAAAAACAATTTTTTGTCACCATGTGGGACTCAAATGAATAATACACCTATTGTTTCTGATCCAGAATTCAATCTTTTAATTGCTTTTCAAAACAAAGATTGTTGATAAACCTGTCGAATTGTTTGACATAATTTATTTAGCTTTATCTGATGGCTCAACCATAATGAAACACAAGGCTCCAGAGCTTTCTGACTGCAGTTTTTGTTTGTTGTGTTACTGACAGTCAGTAACCGAGACTTATAACATAAAAACTCTACAACAGAAGAAAAATCTGTGATTTGAGTAGAAGCAAAGAAGGTCATATCTTCAGAATCAACTAAACAGAAAACCATACAGTAGATTAGAAAGCTGTTGATGCAAGCTACAGCTTGTTAAATTAACTGTAAATAACAGTTTCTAGAACAATCAATTCATCATATCAAAGTCAGACCATGTTTCAGCCTAATAAGATTGAAAAGGCTTATAATTTAAAGTATCTGTACATGAAGATAAATCTTACAAAAATAGAATCTGTTGTGGTACATAGTGCATACATGTAGTAATATAACAGACAAATGACTAGGCAGTATAACACAATCTTAATTATTCTATAATTATTTATAATAAATCGATCTGCATTTCAGCACTGAACAAGCAGTTAATATTCTGAGACTGACATGTTTACGAAGTCATGTCAGATTACATGTAAATTATTAATAGATTGCCCTGCTTAATTAAACATGTGCTGCAACTAATTTGAGGCTGTTGCCAGTTCAACCCTAATAACAAACACTGACTCGTTAACTGTTCTAAGCTTAATTTATTTACATTGAAAAATTGTAAAACTTTGGAAGGGCTGATAAATTATTCAAGTTTGTAGGTAAACAAAAAATTAGCTTATGATCATAATGGTACTGTCCAGTTCTTGTTTAAAATTAATAGGATGTACTGTCAGTTGATCAATGTACATGACTTGTACATGTATGTGGTAAGACAGCTTATTGTTGCCTTGTAGTAAGACAGAGATCAATTATTATTAAAACTAGCTAATGGCTGTGAACAAATAAGGATTTAAGTCTTATATGACCTAATCCAGGACAGATATTTAAAAGAAAAAAAAGCCAAGCTAACTACTGTGCTACCTGCACTTGTTAATAGACATGTGCATAATTTAATATTTTATAATTTAAACCAAAGGTTAGTTTCTCTTCAGAAGGACCTGAATGATCCAAATCGCGTCAACTGTGTGGTTGTGTATGTGTGTGTTGTTAGCAACTGAAACACCTCATCAGTATAAGTTACCTGGAAATATCACCCCTGGGACCAGGGTACTGGTAGGGCTCGTTTATAGTACCATTCAAAGCAAGCGCAGTGCCACACAGCCAAAGCTACACCTTGTATTCACTGATCCAACAATTCGCCACTCATTAGTCTTCTCATCATAATATTCAACACTGTTGACTACCCTGCCCCCAACTGCATAGATGACATCATTAACCACTGCAACACCCAGACATCGCCGCCCACTGTTTAGCGCTGCAACTGATTGGTTCCACACATCTGTGCCAGGGTCGTACACCTCCACGCTGTTGCTGAACGATTCCTTATTGTCTGAACCACCAATGGCATAGAGTTGGTCATGAAGCACGGCAACTCCCAGGCTCCAGCGGGCCGAGTTCATAGCAGCAATCTCTTCCCATTGGTTGGTGGAAGAGTTATAGCGCTCAGCAGTGTTTAAAGGTGCCCAGAGGTGGTCTAGGCCGCCAACTACATAAACTTTACCTTGTAGCACAGCAACACCTGGATAGTATCGAGCATACATCATCAGTGGCAAGGACTCCCAGTCGAGAGCTTCTGGGTTGAACCGCTTTGCACACATGCTGCTGTGTCCACCAACAACATAAATGTACCCATCACACTCGCACACACCCGCCCATTTGCACTGTATGTCTGGGCCAT
Organism: Umimayanthus parasiticus; assembly: GCA_027575125.1. Lineage (NCBI taxonomy): Eukaryota > Metazoa > Cnidaria > Anthozoa > Zoantharia > Parazoanthidae > Umimayanthus > Umimayanthus parasiticus. Next base: position 2,237 of record JAOBRH010488033.1, on the reverse strand, counting down.
TGGCAATCTGATTCCAGCAGTTGCTGATTGGATCATATTTGCCAACCTTATGTCGGCTTACAGTATAAAGTTCATCATTCACCACGACAACACGGAAATAGTCTTCTCTGGCCACATGGGCGACTGTCATCCCAGCGACAACTGTCCACTGCAGGGTGTCCACATTGAAGCACTGGACACTGCTTATCTTCTGTCCGTTTGACCACCCACCGATCACATAGATCTCTTCCGATGCCATTCGTGGCTTCACTCGAAAGCTTGCTACGTCAGTGGTGGATTTTTTGCAGACAGCAGTCTGGTAACAAATGGCCTCTCTGACCAGATCTCTTAGAATGGAATGTTCTTTTGTCAACCTGTTTACAACCGCATCCTCGTTAAGATAATGCAAATTCATTAATGGAAATCGCACATACTGCATGATGTCGGCTACAAAGCCTTTTCTGTGCTGGAAATCATGGCAGATCCACTTCCACACCGCCTCGAATACCGTCTCTTCTGATTTCACTTTCAGACTGTCATCAGATATCAACAGCCTCAGTTGATCGTACGGAAGGTCTTTGAATTCTTCCTCATTCGACACCGTGGCAAAGTGCCACAGCGAGAAGCGATCGGCATGTTGCTTCAGCCCATCGAGAGAAAACAACCCTCCGATGGACTGAAGTCCAAGACAATTCGATGGAGTCATGTTTCTTCGAAGAAAAGTCTCGCAATGATCAACCAAGTTCTCCAGTTGTAGCAACATACAAACAGCCAGAACATCCTCCACGTTGTGAACATTGATTTTGATTTCAGAAGTGTAAAAGTAGTTGACGACAAGTTCGAGAGCAATCGGACTGATGTTTTTCAAGTCGATTTTCTCTTCCTTTGCTTCTATGAATTCAGAGAGGAACATAACTCGAAAATAAGGGCTGCTGGCCGCCAGCACAACTCGATGAGCGCGAATCGCTTGTCCGTCGGCCACAAGAACCACGTCACATAATTCATGTCGGACCCTCATGGAATTTAGGACGTCCATCGTTTCTTTTGGAAGGGAGTCTTCCAAAACGACCACAGAGGCTGTATCCAAACTCATCTTTGCGAAAGTGAATTGCCATCCGATGATATTTAGAGCGGGAGCTTCTAAGAATTACTCCAGCGAACACCGGACAGTTTTCACTTGCTTCGACAAAATGTCGTCGCTTGCTTTGTTTTGTTGTTGAATTCTTCAAAGGCCGCGGTTATTTGATTTGTGAAAGCCTGGGGGCTAACTACAGTTTACGGGCTGCGACTGGTTATCAGATTCTCAAGGGAATTATACCGGATTATTGCTCGTAAGCTGGATTCTTTGTTCTTCTCACCTGAAAATATGATCACTCAGCTGGCTAGCGATTTTGAAAGGGAAAATAATCAATTCTAAAACAAAGGCAACAGGCGCTATGATAATTAGGTTAACTTTGAGGGATTCTCAAATACTATAACAGAGTTTAATTCACAGAGCAATGAACAAACAGATTTGTCTGCTTGACATTCGGAGTTAGTTGGAAACAGATGAGTTTGATAGATCAAATTTTCCTAATTCCCGACAAAATACTTAAGGATCCTTAAGATGATGATGGCAAGCATCTGTCGAGAAACAGATACCCTGTGCACCTTGCATCGTTTAAAATAACTCCTAATACAATCAATTAACTGTCATAAGAGGTTAATACTACGAGTCTCTGCCCAAGAGAAGTTTGCCCTCAAATGCTCTCTAATTTGAACTCTTGGCAAGACCCCCGCCTTAAGAAAACAAGAAGGCGCACACGATTACAAGTTGCATATTACAAGTTGCATATTATAAGGACTTCCACGCTTTAAAAGTTGGTTAAGTCAAAATTACTGCAGATAGTTCAACCAAAAACATTACTAATTAGTTACAATGAATTGGACACTTTTCGCCAGGACCGAAACCAAAGTGGTAAGGTGCGTTTTTAAGACTTAAAGGGCAATTCCCACCTTATATGACATAGCTATTTTATTGTGTTATCTGATTCTACTTATCAAACTGATTACTCTGATATAATTTTCATCCTTTTGTGATAACTGGTTTTCGAGATACTAAGCGTTAAATCTATAGTTTTGTGACGTCACAAGTGTGTCATTTTTAAGATAAAAACAAAGAAAAACCAAATTTTTCTGGAATGTTTTATTTTAAGCCATACAAATTTGTTCACCAGGGAGTGGAAGTGTTTTCGGTACTTACTTGCAGGCCATCCATT
>JAOBRH010487922.1:0-10069 GCA_027575125.1 Umimayanthus parasiticus | reverse complement strand
ATTTAGGTACGACATCCAAACGTTTTACACTGCAATAATAATAATAATAATAATAATAATAATAATAATAATAATAAAACAATGAGGACCCGATAAATTACTTCATTATTTTACCAGGTAATTTCAACGTTAATCTGAAAATTACCTGGATGCGGATTACTCCATAATGGGAAATGAAAAGGGAGGAAGGGAAAAGGGGAGGCGGACGGGTAACTGGCAACGGAAAAGGAGGAATGAGAAAGGGGGACGGTAAAGGAAGAAAGGTAGAGGGAGAACGGAAAAGGGAAAACAAAAAAGTGGGCAACGGAAAAGGCGAACGGAAAAGGGAAAACAGAAAAGTGGGGAACGGAAAAAGAGAACGGAAAAGTTGAGAACGGAAAAGGAGAACGGAAAAGTGGAAAACGAAAAAGGAGAATGGAAAGGGAAGAACGGAGAAGTAGGGATCGGAAAAGTGGAACGGAAAAGTGAGGACGGAAAAGTGAGGACGGAAAAGGGAGAACAGGAAAAGAAGAACGGAAAAAGAAGAACAGAGAAGGAAAAAGGGAAACGGAAAAGGTAGAGCGGAAATAAAGGAACCGAAAAAGAAGAACCGAAAAGGAAGAACAGAAAAGGAAGAACAGAAATGGAAGAACGGAAATTAAGGAAAAATAGAAAAGGAGAACGGAATAGAGGAACGGAATAGTGGACTGGAAAAGGGAAAGGAAAAGGAAAAGGAAAAGGGGCAGAATGGGAAAATGGAGAATGAAAAAGTGGATAATGTAAAGGAAAATACTGAAAGGACGAATATGAAAAGACAGAATGGAAAAGGGAATATGGAAAAGGTGCGGATTCTTTGATATAGAAAACGGAGAAAGCCGGAAACTTAAAAGGGAGAATGGAAAAAGAAGGATGGAAAACAGGAGTATGGGCTGGCTAATGTTGCAAAATGTAAAACGCTCGATTTCAGCAAGAAGAAATTCCCAACAGAACATTAAGAGAGTGTGCAGAGATATGAACGACACCCAAACAAGGAAAGTCCTCTACTGCACCCTAATTCGACCCCGACTAGAGTACTGTTGTAACCTATGGCCACCACATACTAGATCGGGCCTTGATCGAGAATTACAGAGGCGCGCTACCAAGTTCATCCTGAACTATCCCCATGATTGCTGCTATGTGAACAGACTTACATCTCTAACACTTCTACCCTTGGAATATCCAAGAGAAATACATGATCTGACTCTGTTATTTAAGCTCAAATCTGATCTCATGAACACTGACTATACAAAATTCTTTACTCCAGCAACTCGTTACTATAACACTCGCATTTCAGGCACAAGCAACTTTGATGTAATCGCTACTCACCGTCAACTTACTTTACATAGGTTTTTATTTTTTTGCGCGAACAGTAAATATTTGGAACAATCTTCCATCTGCCCTTATGAATTGCACTAGCCTCCCGTCTGAAAACAGCACTGTCAAACCACTACTTAGCAATCTTCCATCTTATCAGCCACCGTAATAAGCTGCCTGTGCTTTTATATCTTATAAATGTACGTTTTTAATTATTTCATTTTAATTTCAAGGTAGGTTATCAATTGGGACTATGTCCTGTTACCATATCCCTGTCACACTGTACTTTTTTCTCTTTTTTGTTTATTTCAAATTGTTGTATTCGTATGCAAATATGTGACAAACCAATAAACTAAACTAAACTAAACTAATAACAAACAAAAAAAAGAATTATATTGAATTGGGAATTTGTTTGGGCGCCACTTGTACCAACGACGACGGAGGTCCAGTTTGCAAGGAAGGGCTGAAACTTACAATGTGACCAAACCGCGATCTTGGCGTTCTTTCGGTACAGAGTTATTCGAACGAGACGACGTACAAAGAATGAGGTAAAGAAAGCGAACACATCTGAACATACACTGACAATAACAACTCCAAATCATTGCCAGTCCACATCAATTAGGATGGGTCACCGAAAACCTGGTATACCAGGCGAAGCCCCTGTATTTTTTATTTTATTCTCGCCGGCCCGCCTCTTGGGTCTTCGACGTTGGTGAAGGAAATATGTTACGCAAATGTGCGTCCTGTGTGATGATGCATTTGGTTCTGTGTCGTCTGCATTGACACTTTATTTAACCACTCAGGTGCGTGTCAGGGGTTCACTACTCGGATGGACGTCAGGGGGGTCGGTCACCGCTCGGTTGCGGTACGTCAGGGCCGGTCGCCACGTGGCTGCACGTCAGGGGGGTCACCACTCGGTTGTACATCAGGGGGGTCACCACTTGGCTGCATGTCAGGAGGGTCACTACTTGGCTGCACGTCATGGTAATCACCACTTAGTTGTACGTCAGGGGAATCACTTCTTGGCTGCACGTCAGCGGGATCACCACTTGGCTGCACGTCATGGGGGTTGCCACTCGGCTGCACGTCAGGGAAATCACCACTTAGTTGTACGTCAGGGGGGTCACTTCTTGGCTGCACGTCAGCGGGACCACCACTTGGCTGCACGTCAGGGGGGTCACCACTCGGCTGCACGTCAGGGGGGTCGCTACTTGGCTGCACGTCAGGGGGGCCGTTCCGTTTTTTGTTTTTCCACTTTGTTTCAAACCAAATGTGGTGTCCTGTACATATAAAACTAACTGTCAAACATATCATTTCCAGCAGGTTTATCAGGCGCGTAGCCAGCCAGTTTTTTCTGGTAAGCCCGAGGGACCATTTTGTCTGTTCTGTATCTTCATTTTCCGAAATGAAAGAAATTGGATGAAGAAAAGTGCTAGGGTTTCACAAAAACTGGTAAGCTCGGGCTTACCTTGCTTACGGTAGCTACGCGCCTGTTCATCAACATCCACCTTAGCTTCTGCTATCAGCGAAAAACAAGTCGAATGGTTGTGAGGATAAAACATTCGGTGAGCCCGTTCAAATGCTCCAAAATGGATTGCAATTTACTCTCTCAACATATTAACAGGAAATATAAATGGATATATGCAATGATAATTAAGTAACTCGTCATTCACAAATGGCAATCTCCAAAGCAACGGCCTCAGACAGCGGCTATTTTGGAGGAAAGTTAAATTGATGTAATGGGAAAAAAGCCGAAACAAACAAGCAAAATATTCACTGAAAAGACAATAAATAAAAACTACAAAGTTTGACTGCACAGATAACATTTAAATATACAGTTTCAGTTAAAACATGGTTCTTGCAGCTCAAAACTCACAAAATTTAAAACCTTTTTAAGACTTTTTGAAAACGAAATTTGGAAATTTAAGACGTAATGTTTCTTCAATTTTTTATTCAAAAATTGCAATATATGCCAAATTATGTAACCTATGTTTTCTGTTCCATCGTGTAGCAACAGTTTTGGTATAAAACAAAGAAAGGGGTGAGCTCCTTCTTCAGCCCACTGCTGAATGACAATTTACTTGGAGCAAAAAAAAACTCTTTTATACAATCTTTAAACCTTTACCACGAGAAACGATAATATTGCTTGAACAAATTTCAGACCTTTTGAGGCATCAAGGAAAAATTTTGGGAAATTTAAGACATTTCTAATGCCTTAAAATAGAGAATCAAAACCAAGACTATTTAAAACTTTTTAAGACCCCGCAAGAACCCTGTGAAAGCCAAAACACACATAACTTTTAGAACAAAAATGACTGAACATACATAACCTGAACGGCAAGTAGGACTGAATTCTACAGCTGCATAAGGCTGTGCTGTTCTCTGTATGGACTTGCATCATTTTTCAGGGGTCAAAACTAGCATTTAACTCAACCGGCCAAGTCTGATTATATATACCGTATTTACCCGTGTATAATGTGCACCCCGATTTTGAAGCCTGTTTTCAGAAAAAAGCGTTTCAACGTCATTCAGCAGCAATGACAAAACTAGCTCTACCAGCATGGAAATCAGTTACAGGAGTTGATTCAAATGATTTTTTGTTCTGTCTGTTCGGTGATACATCAAGTTTTACGATGTTTTCTTGGTTTTCTTCTGCTGTTTTACTGCTGCACGATCGAACGCGATTCATTTGCACAGCGCCTGTAACATTTTTATGAACGAGGAGTCCTGGAACGAACTAGATTTGCAGGTCACGTGACAAGATTCAAGATGTCGCCGTGGAAAATTTTTGCCCATAAATGACAATCTTTTCTCTTTCAAATCTTTCTGCAATTGTTTAAACAGCCAAAAGATAAGTGAGTGGATCGAACTTTTACCAAGCCTAAAGGAAAATTCCTCATGGAATTTACTCAGTGATCGAAATACTCGAGAAAATGCAACCGATTTTTTAAAAATCGTGATCGCATCGTTAATCGTAAACAAGTGACTCGAATTGCATGACTGATGCCACTGGACGTGGACTGAAAATCGAAGTGATGTATAAAGCTAGACAAATTTTTTGTCTTACTTTATTTTTTCTTATTTCATAAAATTGAGAGTTGGATTCAGTGCATAATGCGCATCTCCATTTTAGACTCAAAAATTGTTAATAAAAAGTGCGCATTATACACGGTGCACGGGTAAATACGGTATCCATTTGGTCATTTGATCAAAGTATGAGCTCTTTGCTGGCGGCTCAAACCCAATAGACAATTTAATGATCTTCCTGGAGGCCTGATTCCACGATCTAACATGTGACCAGCGGTATTTGATACTATCTATTTTCAGCGGTTTTTCGTTCTCGCGCAAAAATTCTCAACATGTACATGAATCCATATAATTCGTTCGGGAAACAAATGGTGTCAACTGATCAAAACCAGCATTCTATTCGAAAGATATCAGAAACCAACCGTAGAGAAACAGCCTAATAAAACATATTTTTCAGAGTTACCTGGCAACTGAATAATAATTTGTAGGACCGTTGCCTTGTGAGACAACGAGTTAATGAGTTGATGAAACGAAAGGTTACGGTTATGGTTAGTGTTAGGGTAATAGTGTAATGGTTATGGTTAGGGTTAGGGTTAGTGTTAAGGCAATGATTAGCATTAGGGTTAGGGTTAAGGTAAGTTAGGGTTAGGGTCGGGCTTAGGGTTTGATTTGTACCAGAAACTTACAACACGACATATAACACATGGCCCTGACTTATCAAGGGAGTAAATTTGGAGAGGGTTAGAGATATAGGAATAGGGTTTGCGTACTTATCCGATGCATTCAAACTTTCTGATGTCGGGGAAAATATGTTTTGCAACTCTGTTTATACGACTGAATCACAGATCTCCCAACTCCAAATCTATGGTTAAAATGCCTATGAAGTGGAGGTGATAAGTAACTGGTATCTTTTGAGCCACGAATCAATACCTAAAGTGCTAGTTATCTACTGGTTTAGCATATGCTAAACTGGAATATATGTACAATAACCTACACAAATTACAATGTTGAATTATATGAGCAGTGTCCTTTTGTTATATCGTAACCAATAACTAGGTACTTGTACAGTAATACAGTAATAATATAACTATATACATGTAGTAATAACAATACAACTATGTAGTTATACAGTAATAAAATATACTAAAATAACTATATAGTTACACAGTAACATATTTTAATATATATTTATAGAGCCAGTGTTCTTTTATTACGGCAAGAACAATATACCCAGATATATAAAGACAAATAGCATAAACTGAACACTCCAAACTTAGCGTCTTGTTTCAGAATAATATCGAAATAAGTTTCATGGCCATGGTAGTGATGTGCTGCCGACTCACCTGGACAATCTGCTACGTCCACGCTATTCTTGACTTTACAGCACGCCCGGCACAAATTGAACAGGCACTTCTGTCCCTGTTCACAAACACGTGAGAAAAAAAACAATTACACCAGACCACCACAAACGTACCATTCTTTGGCTAAGATAGTTACGACTGGACAGAGAAACCACTATTCCAGAGAGTTGGTCACTTGTCTTGCAACGACACCTGAACCGGCGACACCTGAACCGGCGACACCTGAACGACACCTAGCGTTTCCAAACAAGTTGTCCAAACCACTGCAGTGTGCGCTTCAACTACCCTGAAACGACAAAACCATTGTGAAACAAGTTGAAAAAGATAAGAACTGCAACGGCCGCGTCAACTTGTTTCGCAACAATTTTGACAAATTCAGGAAATGTTACACGCTGCCCTGAAGGGTTGTGGTGCTGGCTTTGTTATACCAACGCAAAATTGTGACAACTTGCATTAAAAGTTGCAGCATGTAACAACGAGACCTTCGTTATAAATAATTATCTACATTTGCTAAATTTACCAGAAAACTCTTTGAGCCTCTCTACTCTTTTCTTAAAAGAACGTCAAACTTTTGCGATGAGGCTGAATGTTCTTAAAATTTTGAGGATTTCAGCCTCAAATGTCCTCAAAACGTTCTTATAAACATAACTGATAGCATTGGATGGACATTTGTTATTTTCTATTCCCACAAACCAACCGGAAGCAAGAACACACTTTATTAATTAGCCGCGACCCTGGCCGGCAAGAAAGGGATAAAACAATAAATTAGAGAAAAGATCTCAAAACAGAGTTGAAAATGCACAACGCTATAAGCAATGCTGTACTGACGACCATTGGCCGAGAAACAAGTAATTTCCATGATTTTGTGCATTATCTAAAATAAGAGTCCTTTGCCTTCCCCAGCCTCGAGTATATTCTTAGCATGTTCTTTTAAGCCCGGCCATTTCGTATGAAAGAGGTTCTTAGAAAAAAAAAGTGTGTTTGGTTCTTGGTAGTGGGAAGAATGCTAGAACAAGATCAAGAAAGCGGGTGAGGCTGGAAACAATAATTCAAAACCACGCGCAGATCAGTGCGAGAGCTTCACCCCCAAAAAATCTAATCGATAATATCTGAAGGAAAATACACGATAAAGGTCAAACATGCCACAAAGTACTTTAAACAGGGCCATTGTGGTCACCATCAAAACCTGACCCTTACTTTGCATGCTCTGCGCATGATTGTGAAACTGCCGCCATAGTTTATTCACAGTTCTGCATTGCATTTAATCGCTGACATGTTTCCAAGTCAAGTTTACCTTTGGGTTCCCCTTGCACTGACTGCACTTGACCCATCTCTCTTCACCTGGAACTGAAATACCAAACAGACAATCAACTATTTTCCCTTTAAGGGACATGTCTCACGGTTGTTCCATACACTAAACTTCTGCTTTTCAAATTAAACTAGTGTTTTTTCAGCTTTACTCAAAGTGTACTGAAGAAAGAAAGACATTCTTTCAACAAACCGAGTCGTCAAAGATCAGTCCATTTTGACGGTTGCTCGATAATTTATCCTTCGGTCCAATTCCATCTGTCCGGTCTGTCCGGTCTGTCCGGTCCGACCAGTCAGTTCTTAAATGTAACGTACGAGTTCTCAAAACTGGTTTTGGTCAGAATTGTCCACTCGGCTGCTCATTGATCAGAACCGCTCAAGTTCTCCCGCTCGGGTCGGCCAAAGCGCGGGAATATGGAGAATTGAGGCGGGAAAAAGTCGAAAAACGTACTCGCGAACCTTGGACCTTTCCACACAAACTGGCCGCGGCAAGAATGGATCAATGGAAAGCGACCGGATAAACCCGCTTCAGCACTCCTAACTTTAATCCATTTCAATCTTACTTGAGATCAAGCCATTCATACCGTATTTGGAGCGTCCAATGCAGAAATGTGCTCGAACTATTTGTACAGCTGAAACAATTTTTGCTTTTTTAACGCCTTTTCCCGAGCAATAGAAAAATTGCGTAATCATACCATGAAACAAGTAACAATTTCATGTACTAAGTTGTCGCACAGAGCTAGTACTGAAGCATTGCAGGTTAAAACGTGTTGTTACCCGTTGTATCACCCTCTGAACAACTTACCTCGCAACACATTTCTCTGTTACAAGTCGTGCAATCAACGAATCAACTTGCTTCCACAACTTGCAGCAAAGAAGTTACTTGCATGAGAAGTTGTCAAGTGGTTGGTAATATATACACGCAAAAACATGTTTCAACCTGCAATGCTACATGCTGTCCGACAAGTTGCAATGAGGAAACTGTTGCTCGTGTTACCCGGCACGCCCCTACCTACAAATCACATTTGTAGTGTTCATTAGCCACGTAAGGTTCACTCGCAAAAAGAGACATGCTGGTGTTTAACGAGTCGACACAGTAGTATTTCGTGAATCTGCACCCACTTCAGTTTCAGTTTCTACTTATAGCTATAAATTAATATGTATCCCTTCTTTATTTATCAAATAAGCAATGGAAAAGCGTTGCATCCTGTGAAAAGACTAATTTCAGTGCACATTTATTTCTAAATCTTGAGTACTCACTTTTCACCATGTTAGATTTTTTCATTTTCTTAGCTCTCTTCAATTGGCGCTTTGACATTGTCTTGCATGATTCGTCCGTATTGTTTGCCTGGATCTTGTCGGGAGTCGGCGCTGTATTTAAGTTTTGTTCAAGAGGCCGCTTTTCCTTCGACTTCGGCTTCCTATTTAAAAAGGATAGATACTCAGTTTGACCGACCGAACAAGAAAATGCTAACCGGGCTGGGTTTTTCAAACATCAAAGCTAGCTCGTACACAGCATTACAGCAATTTTTACACGAAAAAGTCTGCTCCGACGAAGGGCTAACGCTCGAAACGTCAGCTAAACGTCATATCCCACAGGCGAAAACATACCATATCAACCTTTGTTGATCAAACCCATGTTCAGCGTACTCGCCCACGCCGAAAGACAGATTTTTTTCAGAACTAGTCTTGCAGAAACATAAAGGTACTCCTCCACCAGAATCATCATAAAGTTAATGACTCTAATGATTAAAATACTCAAAACATAAAATGGGAAAAGAATTTTAAATATTTACTATAAAAGTTAAATTCCGAAATATTACACGATACTGACTCTGCTCCTTCTGCAAAGAAGTAAAACATTAGAACATTTGTTTTTGTTCTGTGTGTATTTGAGAAAGTTCTGGTATTGATGAACTTCTATAGGTTGGTATTGTCAGTTCTCCAAAACTGAAACTGATTATCATTGACTACAGAACTGTTGTATTAGGTTGGAGGACAGCCGATCCACCTTTACTCGAAAACTTTATCCTGCTCACTGCCAAGTCCTTCAAATTCAGAAGCAAAATCAATGCAAAACAACCAAGTTTAATTCACTTCAAGAAAGTTCTTATCTCTTAATTGTTATCTTACGAACGCTAGCTACTGTTACACTAGATACACAAAAGAAAATGTCTCTTATAAACACTAATGGTAACCTTTGAATGTCTGGCTATCACAGAACGTTTCTACTTCTTCTACTTCTTCTCTATTATCTGACAATATGTAATTTCCAATAATGAACCTGTCTATCCGCTGTAATCCGTATTCTGAATCTGCCTTCATACTACCTTGAGTTGTAAAATTTTAAAAAAAAACCATTTATTTTAGAAAAAAAGGAGGCGAACGATCCTTGCTATATTGTAACACAATACTGACCTCACATACGGTTGGCATCTCCAGTACGGCAACTCTTCAGTCTCAACCGCACTGGTATACTCTGGCTGTAACAAAAACGAGCAAGATTTTATTCCTATGCGCGTGATACCTTTCAGCACAATCAATCACGTTCCGCTACAAAAGGCTAAGCGCATATTTTCACGCGTCCACGCTCGGAAGTTTTAAAAATTCAAATTTTGCAACCACCACAAACTTGGTATGTAATGTATGGAGCATGTCGCCTCCTTTTGGCGTGTTAAATGTTCGAGACTGAAGTTTAAAAATGCAAGAAATAAGTGCATGTTATTAGTACAAGCTTGAGTAATAGTGTTGAAACGAATGATGACTGCCAGCGGTGTCTTGTAACTTTAGGCAATATTGACAGCTCTTACTTCGAAACATTGCATTCACGCAGATAACCGATTTTGAATTGTGCGCTGTAAACAACAAGTGAGAAGTGATGAATTGAAGCTGTTTACTCCGCACAGGTCGAGTGTCAATTTAAGGAGTAAATGACTTGACCAGTCTCTTATATAACGAAACTTCCTGTTTAAGCGTACTTACTAGAACTTTTAAAATTATCCACTACAATTTCCTTGAGAATACTTTAGGGGTGGTTCGTA
>JAOBRH010487589.1:0-10077 GCA_027575125.1 Umimayanthus parasiticus | reverse complement strand
TCTTCTTCTTGTTTTTTCTTCAGGCATACAGACAAATTGTTGATCACAAGGGAAACGTTGTGTTTCTTATACATAGTTTTATGTAATAGCAGAGATTCGAGCTCTCAAACGTTTCTTTCTTAAATTTGTCCAGCTTGTCGCCCCGAAGAAGAAACGCCTTCTTGAAGCAGAATCACTACTTGAACAGCAGATGGCTCATCTAAATGAGAAACGCGCTGAACTGAATTCTGTTTTGGAGAAACTACAAAACCTGAATGACGACTACGATTCCAAACTGAAAAAGAAACAGGAGCTGGAACGAAACATTGCGCTGTGTTCGCAGAAGCTGATACGAGCAGAGAAGCTCATCAGTGGACTTGGAGGGGAGAGAACGAGGTGGAATGAGGTGAGACTGTGGCACAAAAGTGAGAAACAAAGTACTCTGAGGAGGCAAATTGTCTTATAGACTTCTCTTCTATGAGAGTACTCTTGAATGTTTTGCAGGAATGTACTTTGTTATTTCCTTCATACAGCTACTTCAAAGGAAGTTTTTCAAGAACAATCGTGTTTTCCCGGTACAGACAAAAAGTTATCGTGGGCTATCAAAATTAAAAGAAATAGAAGCTGGATTTGAAAGCAGATTCCACACCTATACAACATTTTTCAACTCTCACAAGGAAACAACCGTCTTTTTTTCTATATCTCGATCAAGCTCTCTTCCACCCTACAATAATCTTGATTTTTTCCTATGCATTAACTTGCAGTTATTCGACCTTTAATAAATCACGATAAGTGTGGATTTTCGTATTCACTAATGCACCATACCACGGTTTTGTACCGTTTTTTTACTGAATGTTGAATTTTTGTCATTTACCAATGAAACAAAACAAAGTGTGAATTGTGTCGTCTCCGTCTCTTGCTCTCTTAAATCCTCTGCCTGTGTAAGTTTCTTCAAGACTGGCTCAGATTATTCTTTTTATATAGACTGAAAATGCTTCCAGCCTTTAAATGTCAGATCTACATACAAAAATATTTGCCCTAATTGTCAGCCATGCTTGTTTGTTTTTGTCAGTATTGTGCTGTTGGAGTTTTGAATACTTCTACCCTTCTTTCCTTTTGCAATTGTTAGGTTGGTGGTTAAGTTTGTTTGGGTTTTCCAGGAATTGAGTGGACTTTGCAGGGGACTGCTTTCCAATTGTTTACCCATAAGCTCAACGGGCTTATCTAGAAAAAAGAAAGAAAGAAATTAAGAAAGAAGGAAGGATGGAGGAAGGAAGAGACTGAGGCAAGCGGGTAGTCAGATAGGGCAGGCAATATGGAAGAAAGAAAGGATGGAAGAAAAAATGAAGAGAAGGAAGAAGGAAGGATGGAAAGAATAAGGGAAGGAACGAAGAAGGAAAGAAGTAAATGCAAGAAAGAATAAATGAATAATAATCTTAGGATTGGAAGCGGAATCCTGGAATTTACTAAGGAATGGAAATGTGTGCAAGGGTGAATGGCTCTGTATAGGTATTGGAGAATCGTAAATATCCACAACTTTAAGGTAGCTTATAGGATGGAAAAACAGTAACTAAGAGATTTCCGAATTATCAAATGATTGAGGATAATTGGATTTTTTGAAGTAACACTTGCATTGCTACCACAGGTGGCCCAGGAGTTGGCACGCACATACAACAACATCGTGGGAGATGTTCTGTTGTCAGGTGGAGTCGTAGCCTACCTCGGGCCATTTACTGTCAAGTTTAGACAAGTAAGGAAATACCGCATGAACGTTTCAGCTCGGTTTATATCCCGCTTCTCTCTTTACGTACAAGGTTGTGTTAAGCATTTCGGACGCAAAATATTGCTCGTTAAACGTTTTACAGTTGTAGAGATAGATAAAATTGTAAGTATTTTTGTATGTATAGCTACACTCATGGTTGTAGTTAAGAAACTGAATACGTTTTTGACTGATAACGCAGGAGTGCATCAAAGACTGGTGGATTCTGTGCAAAGAAAAGAAGATCCCGGTGTCAGACAATTTCTCGCTGGCTTCCACTTTGGGAGATCCCGTTACGATTAGAGCCTGGCAAATAGCTGAACTGCCGGTAGACAAGTGAGTGGACTATTTTTAGATGTTTAGAAGATAGAAATCAGAACACATACGGTGAGACCCCGCGTATAAGAACCTAGAATTTGAGAGGCTTTTAGGCTGAAACTTTTATTTTGGGCCCCCTTTAGACAGGAACCTGTTACGCTAGAATTTCAAAGCGGGTTCTTATTTTATCAAGTAGAATCAAAACTAATAATTATAAATCAAAGAAAATAAGCTTTTCACAAAGTAACTTGAATGACACAGAACCCTGGAAATGTCATTCAGATAAATAACATGTCACTATGAATATCGCAATCATAAACTGTAATTTCTTCAGTGAAAATACTACATGACAGTCTTATTCTCCTTGAAACAATAACTTAGTTTTGGTTGCTATTTGTAAATTTCAAAAAATGGAGATAACGATATATACATGTAATTAATACTGACTCGTTTTGTCAACGCCATTAGTTCTAACAGGCCAGTCATTTGATTTTATGTTTGGGGGAACGGAGATGGGGAGGGGGTAGTTGGAAAAATAACCTGCAGGCAAATGCAAGCGGTAAAAAATATTAACTGCAGAGCTAAGTTCCGCATTGAAGCCCCTGTGCTCTTACCAAACAAAAAGTGCTGCAGCATTCCAGCAAGAATCACTTATTACATCAACAAGGCTAGTTCCGTTCCTTTCAGTGAAATAACTGACCCCTAACCTGCCAATTGTTATTGTAGCTTCTCCATTGACAATGCGATTATTGTGAGTAATGCTCGACGCTGGCCGCTGATGATCGACCCACAAGGTCAGGCAAACAAGTGGATTAAGAACATGGAAAAACCGAACAAATTACAGGTTGGAGTATTTCTTTTACGAGTTTTGATATTCCTACATCTGGATATAGGGACAGTGAAACTTTGAATTCAATATTTGATTGTTGTCGTTGTAGATTATCAAACTGTCGGACCAAAACTACGTACGCACCCTGGAGAATTCCATCCAGGTGAGTTCCTCATACATAGATCATTGTTCGTATTTACACAAAAAAATTTGCCAACATTGATCATTTACAATCGTTGAGCTGCCTTGTTATAATGTTGCTCTTAAATATATCTTTTGACCAAACTTTGTGTATATTATTATTTGATGTATGAATGGACCCGAGACTCAATTAATTCTTATGCTACTTCCGGAGTCCAAGCACTCATACCTTTAAATTTATTCTCGTTTCATATTTTTTGACACAGAATGGAAATAAAGAATTGTTATTGTCGTTGTTTTTGTTGTTGTTATTGTTGTTGTTTTTAAAACTAGTGGCTCAATATTGATTTTTCTTTGCACCAGTGGACTAGGTATTCCCATTTATGAACTTGGCTTTGCTAATTTTTGAAATAGAAAATAGCTAAATAGAAAGGTAAATGGAATATATGTTTTATATAAAGGCAATCTACTGTTACATGCATGCTTAATGTGTTGCACACTATGTCTTGTTCCATTCCAGTTTGGTAACCCAGTTCTGCTGGAGAGTGTAGGTGAAGAACTGGACCCTTTGTTGGAACCTCTTCTTTTGAGACAAACTTTTAAACAGGTATTGAATGGATTTAATATTAAATATTAAATACTTCCCAAAACAAGTTACAAAAAGCATGTTTTGCTCTCCCCAGTAGATGGTTGGACAAGGTGGAAACTCGTAACTAGCTGTTTTTAAGACGTGTTTGTGGTTTGTAAAATTTTGTTTATCCATTTCATAATGAAGTATTTTAGCTTCTTTCACTTCATGTATTGAACCAAAAGATTTCTTTAACAAAATACGACATCCCTTTTGTCATTCTTACAAGGTTTTCGATTTGTACTAATGAGTATCTTTAGGTATTCAGTGATTTAATTCAGTGATTCATTTTCCGAAATTAAAAAAGAAATATTTAACAATTGAAGAACATCAGGAAGCTTTTTTTGGTGTTAAATGATGCGATGGAACTGTGCTATCCTTGTCGTGTCTTTTTCTCGAGGTTCTTTAAAACAGATTGTTGATCGAAATTGACTATTGAAGAGATTTTCAGGAGGAGGATTTTATGGGGATTAAACCAAATTTGCCTGCCTACCATACGGGTCAAGGACAACTGCACGTCTAAAGTCACTGAAATACCTTGACAAGGAATTGTTTATTACTTCAGGGCGGTGTCGAGTACCTTCGAATGGGAGACAACATCGTGGAGTTCAGTAAGGTAAGTTGGGACTTTTATTTCGAAGTTTAATGATAAAGGGGCTGCTTTAATGATAAAGATCGGAAACAGCGTCGTGGAGTTTTCTCAAAAGTTAGGGACAAGGGTTACCTTTTGTAATTGAACGGCATAAGAAGGAATGACTTAAAGTTTGTGTAGAAAATTGTGAAATGGGAGACAATGCGGTACAGTCGCGTGAAATAGGGACGATAATATTTTTGGTGAAGTTCCACAAATGAACGACAAAATTACATTATACATTCATCTTCTTATGGGGGCCTGAGGCTGATGTTGTTTTCAAAATCTCATAATCAAATGTGCTTGAAATGTTTGGAATTGTGTGTGTATAAGCACATTCAAAGGCTGTTTCCAACATCTAACTCAGTTCTAATATGTTTCCAAATGAGTTGCTATCGCATGTTTACCAGATAAAACGGAGGAATTGCATCGTTATCTCAGAATATTGTGGTGGTTGTACTACATTCCAATTTCAAAATTTGTAAAAAAAAACGTTCTCGTAAATCTTAGCCTGAGTCGTGCTCTTGGCATGCTCTTAACTTTTGGCCTTTTTCGCAGCTTCATCGTCATATAAAAGCGGTTGTGCAAAAAGGAGTGTAGGTTGAGAGACAATTAAGTTCGATAAAGTTTGGTAAAATAAAGATGTTGGTCGTCCTTTTACGTTGAATGATGGAATGGTCAAATATTGTTTAGATGTGTGGAACATCTTATGATGGAGGTCTCGTCATGAAGTTCTGTGGGATAAGGAAAAAGGGTCGCCTTAAGAATGGAGTTGAATGATATAGAATGGAGTTGAATAATATAGAATGGACTTGAATGATATAGAATGGAGTTGAATGAGATAGAATGGAGTTTTTAATAAGATTAGAACTTGGGTTGACTTTTAAGATTGAAAATGATAGAAGGGCAAACTATTACTTGAAGGTACAGAGCGTATCAGGATAGGAGAGAAAATACCGCAGAGCTTAGTAGTGCCAGGACATATTCTTTGAAGCTACCCTGCTTTCTGAGGAGGGATGAATAAAATCGACATGGACATTGTTCATTGTTACGAATCTGTTTATTTTGCAGGAATGACGCTTCAGTTTTGAAACGTACAATTTTAACTGCCATATCGTTCATTCGAGTCCACATTTTGTTAAATCTAGAATGGAAACTATTACACAGTTTAGTCGCACACTTTCCTGTCTACTACTGTTTGCTCACAACAAAAAAATGTGTTTAGGAAGATTATAAGCCATCTGTTTCGGTTTAAACATGATAAACAATAAAATTACATGTTAGCACGACTGTTGCATCATTGGTGTATTACTTTTCTTTTTCAAGACGAGTTTCTCTCCACATTCTAACTTTGTTTAGGGTTGCAAAACAACATGCCAAATCTGTAGTGATTGGTAATTTGGTAACACGTTCTGTTTCTCTGGTAGCAAACAATATTTGCAGCAACCGTAACACTATCACAAAGGCTTTTACTTCACTTGATCAGTTGTTCCAATTTTTGAAAATATATTTTAGGTTCAACTTCACCGCAATACTAATACTGTGTGGTGATTCTTTGTCGCAGGATTCTAATACTGTGTGGTGATTCTTTGTCGCAGGATTTTAGATTTTACATCACCACTCGTCTGAGGAACCCACATTATTTGCCAGAAGTTTCTGTGAAGGTATGTTGCTCAAAATAGGCAGTGTATGGATATTGACTCACTTTAAAGTTAAAGAATATACAAGTTATGTGTTTTAATATAATTAATGAGTGATTCACAGATTGCATTACTGAGTTGGAAAACGAACGAGTTGAACACACGAACGAGTAATATTCTAAGCTAGACATATCACATTTTTTCGACGCTGACTCTAATGGATAATCCAAATGTATTTATAGTTTAAATTTTGCTATGATAGGAAATCGATCCAACAGTACTTCCAAGCACAAAAGTGGGTTTTGTTTCTTAGCTACAAAAGGAATATGTTTTCACCAGTATGCTTCTCTATACAGGCCTGTGTATTTCTTTGTTATCGTTATTTTCATTGGTACACGATCCTGTCTCCTCTGAAGATTGTTTTAGTCTGCAACAAGTCAAACGTCTGGGCATCTGAAGATGAATGTAAGCAGTTACAATTCACGAATCTGCCAATAATGCATTTTATGGTCAGTAAGAGCGTCCAATTTCGTAAGAAGTGTGGCACTGTTTGAAATAGAAACGTCAGACGGACGGAAATACAGCTACGGTCATATGGTAATGACAACAGTACCAAAGCATCCATAAAACTGTTACACTAAATGCTGTAATTGAACCACATATCGCCATGAATATGATACCTTGTCTATTTAAGGTTATTCGCTTGGATTCGTACTTTTAGGCTACCATCTAAGATATTTTTAAATACCAATTAAAAGTGTAATTGTCGATAAACCAAGGACAAAGACTTACGTAGACAAAAGTTCAATGTGGCAGGGCCACTATTACATATAGTTCTGCTATTATTATTGTTTTTATTTTTATTTTTATTACTATTATTATTATTATTATTGTTGTTATTATTGTCTTTTTATTGTTGTTGTTATTGTCTTCTATTTATTGTTGTCATTGTTTATGCTGTTTTCATTGCTATTGATATCGCATTTCCTTTTTTATTATTATTGTTGTTAATGTTAACATTAGCGTTATTGTTATATCGTTTTCAGGTGACCCTCCTAAACTTCATGATCACTCCTTTGGGGTTGGAGGACCAGTTGTTGGGAATCGTTGCTGCAAAAGAGAAGCCGGAGCTGGAGCAGAAAAAGCACGAGCTGATCATGGAAAGCGCCAAGAACAAGAAGCAGGTTGGCTTCCAATATGCCTGTTTTTAGTTATTAGGTGGTGTTTACATCGGTCAGCTGATCTGCCCAAACAACCCGCGTGCCTAATTGTGAGCTCGTACCTCCTTTACATGATGCTTGTGGAACGGTCGACCACATTTAGATCCGGAATGAATATTTTGATCCGATGCGACTACCGGGATGAACTCGTTCTGGAATGAATTTTTAGTTATCATGTAAATGAATGGATGTAAATGAAACTCGATCCGGTTTCTCGTTTATTTTCTTGTTTATTTAACTCCTTGAGTAGCTAAGGCTAATAACAGGAGTGTGTAGGGGAGAAGGTGACAGACAACAACACCGGTATTAGTCTACTCCTTTCGACAAGTGTGTGGGTTCTTTTGAGTCCCCCAATAGAACGTCGAGAGGCCAGACCAACGGCTTAACGTCCCTGTCCACGGACGGTGTGGCGAAAGAAGGTCGCCCAAAGTTTAACCCCTCGACCAGGCCGGGGATCGAACCCGGACCTTCTGGTTGACAGTCAGAGATCTTACCAACTGTGCCATCCTCACACACGGTATCATGAAAACACCGCCTAATCTTGTGTTTGTGTGAGTTCCGTAGCAGACTACATTTCGAACTACGCTCCTTACCCTGTACAGGCCTTCGCGTTCATAAAGATATATCAATTAACACTTTTTCTGATTTCCAAATCTAACACCATACCTATGGGCAAAGGTCCTTTGCAGTTGCTTCTCCTAAACTCTAGAACTCTTGTCCAGTAGAAATCTGACTCAGTTACCAGTTTTAAATATTTCCATAAGCAGTGGCAAACGTGGGGTTTGAAAACGAGTAGTAGTGTCGCCAAATAAGCAAATGGTATGTATGTAACGACATCCAATAATAAAAGTTTTCTTTTTCCTTCAAAAATGGTACTTGTTACTTTGAAGGAACTTCCGTATTTGAAGTTCGTCATTCAACGGATTAAGAATTTGAAACTCAAGTCCGATTGGAGGGACTTTCTCAGGAATAGCTAGACAGTACATCCCAACTCGTCGCACTTAAATGATTTCATCTTTGGAAAATTGCGATGGAGGGCAGAGGAGGAATATAATGTGGTTTCATTCATTCAGCTTCATCCAAATTTTTGTCAGTTTTGCTTCTCTTTCTCTTTCTCTTTCGCTTGTTTGGTTGTTTGTTGTATTGCTGTCTATTGACATCATAACATTTAATTATGACCTTTTCACTTGTTACATAGCTAAAAGAAATTGAAGACAAGATTCTTGAAGTGTTATCCACTAGTGAAGGGAACATTCTCGAAGACGAGAGGGCAATTGAGGTAAGGAAGACAACTCTGTCCATTTGTCCAGGGATCACTCTTGACGTCGTGGCTCCAGTAGTAGTAGTAGTACTAGTAGTAGTAGTAAGAAAAACAAATTTATGTACTCGTGAGGGGAACATTATATAAATGGACAAGAGGACGACGAGTTGACGAAACACCCCACTTTTAAGGGGAAACATTCTGAAGACGAGAAGGCGATCAAGGCGAGGAAACAATGTTATCCATTTGTTCAGGAACGTTCTTGAGGTCATGAGGCGAGTAGTAGTATCATTAAGTAAAACAATTATATGCACACGTGACGGGAACAATCTGATGGAAAAAAGGGCGACTTAGATATGGAAAACGACTTTGCCCTCTTGTCCAGCATACATTCTGGAATTCAAATGGCCGAATAAGGTAATGGAGACAGCTTTGTGCATTCGTGAGGAGAACGTTCTGAAAGTGAACGGGTCAAATGATCATGAGGTAAGGAAAACAATCTGTGCTCTCCTGAAGAAAATATTCCATTCTAGAATGCGATTGAAGTAAGGGAAAGTTATTTTTCAGCACATTGAATGAGTGACGTTGTAATTTGGTTATTCGCATTTCAAATTGCTGATGAAGATTTTTTGGTTGTTGATATTTTATATTTTGCTAAGGGTGCGTTCCTATTGGGCGATTATTGAATACCAATTCCCGTTATTCCTATCTCGGAGAACTTTGGAAAACTTTGTTTATTCTCAGGTGGAAGAATTTCAAGTTTACATTCTTACTTCGAATAAGAATAATCGAATTATCCCAAACGGAACAATAATAACTAATGAGAAGAGTCCAAGTTTCGTGATTACTCCTTTTTCAAGATGGTTTATGTAACTCGTATGACAAATGCCTTTTATAACGAATTCGTTATAAATTTGGTTTACTCATTTTTAATTTCTACTTTCTAACAGTCCCACAAACTCCCGCTTAATATTTTAATAGGTACTGTCCTCCAGCAAGAAATTGTCTCAAGAAATATCCGAAAAGCAGGAGATTGCTAGCAAGACCGAAATGGAGATTGATGAGACCAGAGGCGGTTACAAACCAGTCGCCGAACATTCCTCCATTCTCTTCTTCACCATCTCCGACCTGGCTAACATCGAGCCCATGTATCAGTATTCATTGACGTGGTTTATCAACCTTTATCTACAGGTAATGCACCTAGTAAAGGGGGGCAAGGAGTAGGTGGGGGCATTTGGTCACTCCCTTGGGGAGTTGTGAGGGTGTGGAGTGTGAGGCTTGTGGTGTAAACCCCTTACCCGTCTTCAGACCAAAGCAGAGTATACAAATTTCATTCCTGACGCCAACACTCTTGCCCATTTTCAGGCCAGCTCTCTAAAACTCTGCTTTATTTTATTTACTTAACAAATGTTTTGTTTATTTTCACAATGATCAACGATTACGAAATTTAGCTTTAGTTGGCAGGTATATTAATAACAGTTAATTTTAGCAGCCATGACAGGATGTTCTATTTTTGGTGGTAAATTTCTGAAACTTCTCTCCTTTCTGATATGTTTTCTTCACTGATTGAAACACCACGTTCTTACCATATTTTATAGAAATAGGTTGGAGTCTGGATGTATATTTTTTGTTTGGGCAAGTGTATGTTGTCTGTTTGCAAATTAAAATTAA
>JAOBRH010487367.1:0-10078 GCA_027575125.1 Umimayanthus parasiticus | reverse complement strand
AACTGACACTTTCTAACAATGTGCTATTGTATGTTTGTTTACGCATGATCAGTTTGGGGTTAGAGTTTAGGTTGCTTACATTGTCTTATTATCCAATGGGATCTTTCCTTCCCAGAGCGACGTGCACTGATTCTGAACGACATACAGAAACTGAACCTAAGAGCTGCGTTTGGTAAAGAAAACTGCCACCTGTTTAAATTCTTGACCTGTTTAAATTCTTTGATCTTGTACTGTGTCTTAGAGCGCGTTCTTTTTATTCACAATTCTGGAATGAGAATGGTTGGTACAGAATGCATTCGCAACATTCTATTCATGCTGCCCCTGGGAGCAGAATGAATGAAATGGCGTTCTGTACATTCCGGAATATGAATGCGGAATAAAAGAACGCGCGCATTTCACATTCTGGCCATTCTCTTTCCAGAATTGTGAATAAAGAAACGCGCTCTTAGCCAGATAAGACGGAAAACCTGAATACGAGAATGTGGATTCTTCTCCTGTTGATCATCTCTCCCACAGAACAAAGCAATAATCCCAATGGTTGAATGTGCTGATGCATAACTGGGCTTTTTCCAGAACACGGTATAAAATCAAACTAACAAACCAATGATGTTCTCAATATGGCAAATCAAAACGCTTTCCACAAAAGTCGTTCTGAACAAGTGCAATACCTGTATAGGGAATTCTCCCTTTGAAAACTATGCAATGGGTAGGCAATGCCAAACACCAAAGGAATTATGGGAAATCTAGTTATTATGCACTCTAAATTTTGAAGGTTTATGATAAACTACCATGATCCTTTGCGTCTGTTTATGTTTTATTGGAAGTTCAAACAGGTCTTCCTTAGGTTTTCAACCCCTGGGAAACGACCTCGTCTCTCCCTTTCGAGGCCGAACGTGAATCACTTGGGAGATGTTCGATTCTCGCTTGTAGCTCAACTTGTTTTAGTTTGCGACTCATTGACAATGAAAATGAGAGCAGGCGCAAAGGATCACGGTAGTTGGTCGTACGCAAAGGATCACGAAGTTGATCTTGCGTAAAGGATCACGGGAGTTCACCGTAGGTCTTTAAGGACTGTTGAATAACAAACTATATTTACCAAGGATTCCTTTTTTGCAATGAGTAAATTAATATCACTCTCCAAACTAAACCCTCTATTTTGGACCAAATACAGCAAGAAAATACATAAAAAACATCGTATCTTTCCAGAAATTAACCGTTTTTAAAATAGAGACCTGTTAAGCCATTAAACATATTCATACATTCATAATTTTAAAATATCGCAAATAATCTAACGAAACAAAGTAGCATATCAACTGCCTGCAGCATAAACACACATTTCTATTTACATGGTTTTAAACTAAAATAAATAATTCTGCATCCAGTGCTTAATTTTAATTAAAATTACTTTGTATTAGAAAAGTCTAAGCTTGCAGTGTAAAAAACAATTACTACAAATCTGCGAAATGTCTATTTTTGTCGACAGCACTTCACTTGATCAATGTGAAAACAATCACGTCAGAATCTAATCTAAAGCTGTTTCTGATGTATTACCAAGTTCTCCCTACTAGTCTTATATGCAACGTATGGACCTTAGTAAGGAGGAAGTCAACACGCTAAAATATATATATACACCTTGTCATAGAGCTCGATGACATAAGATAATTTGAATATCTACAATTCAACTAATGAAGTCAACACAAAGAATTGAATAAATAATAAATAATTATTGCATCTGTAGCAAATATTTGTTAATTCTATTTTCTCAAGTCTCCATTTTAATTTAAACTCTTCTCTAAGCCAGAAGGTATTGCAGCTGCAAATATATTTACAGAATTTAAAATACTGAATAAGACAAGTCTTGTTTACTGGCATATTTTAAGCGTTTTCGTAGCACTGATTTCAAAAGACTGCGATTCAATAGCCGAGCAAGCGACTGTGTTTTAAACCAGACAATTATAGATTCTTGCTTCAGTTCAGCCATCCTAATTCAAAATTTCAACACCAACCTAATGGCGATTTTCTATCTTCTTGTTGGTTGGTAGGCACAGTGATTTTATCAAGTTTAATAATTTTTGCCTTCGTTCATAAACAACCTTAGAACATTTTTGAAACAATTACACTTTTTAAGTGCATATATTATGCATGACATGTACTCTTTCATCCACTTGTAAAACTTGAGACATAATTTGGTAAAACAAATTTCCTGTTAAAATCCTGGATCCGCGCCAGCCAACACCCCTCCCCCCTCCACATAGCACACACATTTCTGCATTGAAACAAATACAGCATTTACTGAGGAAAATACCCGCCTTATGGATGGGGGCTTATTTAATTATTGGTGCCATTGGGTGGGGGCCTATTGGAAAGGCAATTTATTGGAAAGGGGGCTTATTGGAGGCCAAAATCTTACTAGGGAAGGGTGGTAGATAAATTGCTGTTGGGATAGTGTACCCACAATCACGATGCAACTGAAGCAAGTTTACACTGTAACTTGGCACTGAGCTAATTACTACCCTATCTGTGATCACAACTAGCCAAATCTACCTCGGTTTCAACTTCATGTTCCATATTGGAATAACACGCCCCCTCCAACCCAGTCTCATGGAAGGTTAACCCCGAATACTGTATCACCCCCCCCCCATCCCTCAAGGAATCCGTTTAAGTTCTACGTTTTTTCACTCACGCCTGGCCAAGGTCTATTCTGGGAGGGATGGCAGGGCTCTTTGTACGAGACATTTTCTTGGGCAAGGGGGGAGGCACGTCATCGTAGCCGAAAGTGGCCGCTAACGTTCTGTAATCCATGACTGGGGCTCCGCTGGGGAGACTGTGTGAGAAGGGTAACCTCGCCTGGTCTGCCTCCGACTTGTAAGGCTTACTATCCGAGTTAGATCTTGAGTAAGGATAACCAGCCAGTGTTGATCTTTGCTGGCTGCTGGTGATTCCGTTAGATAATGGAGTAGACCACGAATTACTTCGGTTGGTATGAGACTCGCTGCTTTCCTTCCTTTTAGGAGGGAGTACTGGCACTTCGTCTACTGGTATCGACTCGTTCATTGCCGAGCTCCATGGCTCAATAGCCGGAACAGTTTCACAGTCTGGAACAATTCCTTTCGTTTCTTGCACAAGGGATTGTTTCTTCTCGAGGAAAAGGTTCCCTTCTGTTGTTGAAGACTTTTGAATTTGTTCCATATTTTCATATAAGAAAACTTGGTGTGGCGTTTTTGAAGTCTTCTCATCTGAATCTCCTTGTGGAGAAAGTTCAACATCACACACAGTTTGACCAAGCTTCAGTTTCACTCTATCTCCAGCACACCTATCTGATTCCTTTTTTGCTTTCAAACGCTCAGTTTTAAAAAACGCAGATTCTCCGTCAACTACATTGGACGATTTTGTATGTGGGTAGCAATTAGAACAGTCTGACTGTGTTCTGCCAGTCTGACTCAACCTGCTTGGCCTGTTTTTCCGTGGGGGCGGGACAGGACCCTCGGAGTCCTCTGTGGTAGTGACACCAAGACCTGTACACACATGGCCTGTGCTATTGGATCGAAAACCTGCTAGGCCAGTTTTTCTCGATCTATGTTGCTCGGACATTTTGTTCTCCAGTTGTCCATGTAGCATTTCACTAGCCACTTGATCCACACAGCACTGCGAAGGGGCTGAGTGTGAAAGCCGATCAGCACCAGAGCAAGTTTTCATTTCACTAACTATGTAAGCTGACGATCTTCCTTGTTCCTTGCATTCATTGTTAACTACAGCACTTCTTCCTTCGTCCACCAGCGTGTGGTTTCCACGGTTCTGAGGAGTGGAGGGCTTCATCATAACTTCATATTGTTCACTGCCACAAGCAGAATCTTTCTTCGTATCAAAACTAAACTTGGTTACAGCAAAACCCATCCCCTGTGTGGGCGAAACATTTTCATAACTTGCACGACGAGAATTACCTTGCAAAACTCCTTCAGCAAAAGAAAATATCTGCTTGGAATCTTCGATATCCCAGTTCTCATAACCTGTAGTTTGATTTAATGGACTGGTGGACTTCGGCGAGTTAGGAAGGCTAATATTTTCATAACTCATCTGGCTCTCTCGGCGTCCTCCTGTTTCAGTTAACACTTCTGGTTTAGCGGGTTTGTCAAGAGACACTATTTCCTGGTTCTCGTAAAAATGCATTCTTGATTTACCTCGTTGACTTACAGAGGAGCAAAGCTTCTGTCGAGTTACAATTGTTTGAGAAACCGTTGTTTCTGTCAGAGATAACACCACACTTTCAACACCGTTGTCATTTCCCAATTTGGACAGGCTGTTTCTTGGGGGGAGGGGTGGTGGTAGTTTGGATTCCTGGCTACTTCTTCTGTTAGTGGGCTTAGGCTGCATGGGTCTCATCTGTGTTGAACACTCTCTCCAGCCATTTCCAGGGATTGGGATTGGTTCAGACGAAGAGATTGGCTTCATCGGCTCATACAATGGTGCACAATTCTCATAATTTGCAAGGGAGCTTGAAAGGCGAGAACCCGAACTGCTGCTGCGTGAGTACCTATCACCACTGGAGGAGTAGCCACTGTCACATTCACCTGACGAAGTGAAGTCACTGTCAATGGACCGCCCTGACAGTGTCCGGGTGTCTTCAGTGTCTGGACTTTTCAGTACAGGGTACTCGTATGAATGGCCCTTAGAATCTGGTAAAGGAACAGCACGAGTTTATTTTCCTCAAAAATGTTACACGTAGCATCAATAATTCGGGGGCCTGGGAGTGACAGAGGGATTAATGGTGAAGAAACACACAACCAACAGTAGGTAGCCTTCAGGCTTGAATGAGCCAAACACAGAATATTTGCTTAATTAATTTGTTTTCCAACCTTTCGCACACAAACGGAATCTCACTTTTTACCTTAAGATAATAGTACACTGTACATTATTTCTGAAAAGCAACGATGAATACCTGAATGGCTACATTGTAGATTCAGAAGTTGTGAACTTGCCCCTAAAAGGTATTCTCAAAAGCTACCTTGACGTTACATATATGTATACATGTATGTCACGGAGAACATTTAAAGTGACTTTGCAGTCCGTAATTACAAAAAAGGAGAGCAAGAACCGTTTAAAAACTGTCCAAAGCTTCCTTTGAAGACTTTGGTTTAAATCTCTGCTAAAAATCTGCTCTATTTTATGTTGCCATACAGTTTACTTTCTACTGGTATTTCTAACCATGACACGGATATCAAGCTTCTGATTCGACAATCGGACACAAAACTTGTTAATTTTTTCTTGCTCTGATAAAGGTCCAGTTCTTTAACTAAGCTCAACTTCCAACCTCAACTGAACATGCCAGGCATACAATATGAATACTGCAAACCAGTTAGTTGTTTTATAAAATAAAGTTGTATTTATGATGTATTTATGAAACAACTAATTGGTTTGCAGTATTCGTAGAAACAGAACTATTTCGAAACAGTCTTCAAAATGTAACAAAAGAGTGCTAGATTTACATGATTACAGTGTAAAATAATAACTTTTATATGGATGTGCCTACCATTCAATGATGATTTCCTTGATGTAGTTGACTGTTTGATTGATTTCCTAAACAAGAAAGTTAAAACTGCTGTGTCACTGTTGTAAAACAAGTTCTGCCATCACACACAAACAAAATGGTAGCGTGAACTGCTTACACACGTAATCCTGCCTGATTGGTCAAATCAACCTTCTGATCATTTTCCCAAGCAATACATAATTTTTTATTACATAAATGTTAGTTGTATATTCCACAACTCACTAAATTCAGCAGATTAGAGATGATACATGTACTACAATACATTAGCTTCAATGTACTTACATTTGTTTGAGATGATCTGCAAGGAACTTTGGAGGACTCAGAGCCAACCCTGTTTAACAAAATCCAATTACAATAGCTTAAAAACAATGGTCACTGATAAAGAAACAAAATTCACACAAAACAAGATAAATAGTAAGTTACAAAGTTAAAAATCACTCAAGACTCCAAACACACAAAAACTACTAACAGCAGGAAGGTAAAAAAACTCAACCAACATGAAGTACCTGGTCGCAAGTCACTGTCAACAAGTTCAGCAGGGAATTTGCCAGTTTTGCCTGTTGTCATATTTTGACCAAACCACCATGATTTATCACAGCTGAAATCCAAGACGTCAAAGATAAAGTTATACCAGTACTGTACACTGTATCAGCAAGTTTCTCTTTGTTAAATACATCAGCAATAAGTTTCAATGTGATTTTTGTTAGCTAAAAGAAAGGATGAACCACACACAGGTACATTTGTTAACTGCACTGGGTTCCTGATTTTCAACTGATCATAACAACATTTTTTCTAAATTCGCAGAAAAAAAACTGGAAAATTACTCGTCTGATTTTTGTCTTAAATATTGCTTGAAAAACAGGAATACAGGTATTAACCGGCTGAAATTCTACAAAATCGGGATGTCACGATTTTTAGAGCTTTTGAAAGCCAAAAATCAGGACTGTCCCTATAAAATTGAGATGGTTGGCAGGTAGATAACCGTGTGTAAATGCGGGCTGACTGGTGGGGCAGTTGTGAGGAGCACAATTTATGCAGAAGGCTTATGGTTGGCCAACAAGGGCCACACACTTGGTTATTTTTCAGATTGGAGAGAGGGTCCAAATTAAGATGGCATTTTACCTCCAAAAAATTCCCTGCCTTCAGAACTACCACCCAAAGGATTTCTTGTATAAGTATACCCTAAATTTGGTGCCTTGAGTGCCAGAAAAAACAACTTAGCAACATAATTTTATCCTTTTATCAGTTGGACTTGAATACTATGTAAATTATGTTACTGTATGTATATGTACAATATTGGTACACACACATGTAAGTCGGAGTTTGGTCCAAAAACAACAAAATTAAACTGGTTTTGTCACAAACCTTGCATCCAAAAGGGTGATTTTGTCTCCTTCCAAAAAATTAAGATTTTCTGGTATTTTGCTGTCATACTTATGAAGAGCCTTCACATTTGGGGGTTGCAACTACATAAAAGGAAAACAATATCAGTGCATTTATTCACAGTCAATTCAAGTATGCAGAGTTCTTTGCAAGTCCTTGTACTGTATTCTACAAGTACTTACAGAACAACAAACTGGCTAGTATTACTGGATACAGTGGAACCCCAGTTTAACGATATGCCAAGGGGATGCTAAAATTACATCATTAAACCAGGATTTCCCGGTATAAC
Source organism: Umimayanthus parasiticus (assembly GCA_027575125.1). NCBI lineage: Eukaryota > Metazoa > Cnidaria > Anthozoa > Zoantharia > Parazoanthidae > Umimayanthus > Umimayanthus parasiticus. The sequence goes on along the minus strand of JAOBRH010487367.1, from coordinate 2,861 downwards.
AATATTTAAAGAAAATTTCTGAAAATATTGTTACACTGGGATAAAGGTGATGTACGCCTTTTTACTGCATGTTATCCGATAAATTTGTACATACAATTTTTAACACAAGAAACCTTCAAAGACATTCACACTAAAGAAACTATTAAAAGGCAAAGAGGATAAGGCAGCTGAAGAGCAAACAAGAATATTGAGCATTTCTTGTGGTCTGTCATATTGACTTTATAATGATTATACCAGGAAAGATTTTGCATTCGGAGAACAAAATCCCCATCGTTAAACAGGGAATATTGTTAAAATAAAGATACTGTAGTTAAACTGGGGTTCTGTCCCATACATTTTACTAGAAATTTTGCCAGGGACGCAAATGTTTATCGTTATACTGGGAATATTGTTAAACCGAATATCGTTAAACTGGGGTTCCACTGTAGTAAACATTATGTATATGTTTGCTATAACAATTTTATATTATTTGTGTAAATGTACATACTTCTTCCAGTGATCTCTTGAGAGCATTGAACCTTGGCCGCAATTGAGGTTCATGTACCCAGCACTGGGACAACATCAGCTTGTAGATCTGCGACGGACAGTCTCGAGGTTTTTTGGGTCGCTCACAAGCTGGCAGGTCAATCTTGGTGAGGATCTGCAACAATTAATAAAGGATCTATCAAACATGCAAATAACACATATAAAGCAATTTTAAACCTCTTTCAATAAGTACTTAGACACGGTAATTCACTTGGGGCTATTTCAAAAAATATATATTTATAAATTTTGGGAAAAGTTCTAAATCTTAAAAGTTCTTGAAGCAGTATTTTAAAGTAGTTCAAAATAATATCCCTGTAAACTCCTTGTCCTATTTGTATCTAATTATTTACTGCCAAATAAAATTGTTAAAAAAACAAGTTCTACACAGATCGGAAAATCTTCCTGAGCTTCATCTCTACTGCTCAATACAAAATGTACTGTGGCAGGAAAAAACACAGGTATGATCAATTGAACTTAATATACAGTATTGGTACATTGATATTCATATTAAAATATAGACTATGAAAATAATATTGATTTATGAAAATTAGCCCATCGCCTAGTTTAATTAAGATAGCTCAGTTACTGGTTGTGTCAAATGAGAACTATGGACATTTACATGTACAGTACCTTACTATCATTTACTTTTGTGAGACTTAATTTTCACAATTTTTCGTGATTTTAAAAAATTCACGAAATTAACGTCCCACAAAACGAAATTTAAAGGAATTACACACTTTTCTCTGTTTATTGGCAAAACTTACATGTAAGTCCCACAAAATATTTCTATACCAAATTCACAAATTAAAGTTGTGCAAAAATAAGTGATAATAAGGTACATATAGTGCATAATTTGGAAAAGCCAACAGTTACATGTAGATGTACATATTACAGTAACTGCGCCAACCAACATGTGTAGTGATTAAAGGTGCATACCTCAGAACCATGGCAACCTGGCCACGGATTAGCTCCATACGAGAATAACTCCATCATTGTCATGCCAAAAGACCACACATCTGATGCATGTGAAAACTGTCTGAACTTCAGGCTCTCTGGAGCACACCTGAAAGCAATACAAGAAGTATACTCAGAAGATTCAAATTAGCAGCCAGTTGAAAACTGGAGTTAAAAAAATATTCAACTGTCTTCTACAATTACTGTCCAAGATTTTTTCAATGAAAATTTGAAACCCATTATTCTGAAATATGGAAGCAACACAATTTGATTGCATACAGTATTTTGTGATTATTCTGTCTGTCTGTGTCTACGGCAACTTGTCTTTCTAGCTGTCTTCATTTTAATCTTGGAACTAAAGTTTATATTAATTGGATGCAAAAAGCTACAATCAAAAACATGCATGTACATGTAGTATAATAGGGCTGAACAATACAATCAGAACATTTCTTGTATATGTACAGTCAAGTAGCACTGTTATTCATGGAGTTCATTATTCAAACAACTGAAGAAGTCAGCGCAAAGATGGCCTTGGTGAAATTTCAAAAAGTGGTAAATTTCTAGTATTCTTACAGCCATACACTTACATGTACAGTATCTGACCTTTTTGACAGCTCAAAAAGAGCAGGAAAGTGTATTACATGTGTATCTCCCCTCCAGCTGCGGAAAACATGGGCTTTTCTCACCATTTTGGAATGAGGTTCTTTAGCAGTTTTAGAAGGCAGAGTCATTGGAAAATAATTGCAAGGAAACTCAGCTTCATTACAACAACGTGTTGGCTATAGAATACAAAACCAATACATGTAGCTACTGTACTGCAGGGTGCATGAAAGTGGAGAATTTTGAGGCCATTCTTGCACTGAACTCTTTGAACACTTAATAATAATGAGGTATTTATAGAGCGCTTATTCTGTGCTCTAAGCACTTAACAGTAAAACTCTAATCTAGATAGACTAACTATAAGGAAAAGAAGAGAAATGAATATATATGAAATGAATCAATACTAAAAACATATGTACCCATTAAATTAGGTTACCGTTACCGAATGACAAAATTATGGACTTACTAAAACTGTGCTTGGAATCTACATTTTTCCAGTATAATGGAAGACATTACAAACAGCTACATGGTACTGCATGGGATTACCAGTCTCTGTTGTTGTAGCTGAAATTGTGATGCAGCACATCGAGAAACGAGCCCTTGCTACTTACGATCAGATATTACATTTTTGGTTCTGCTACGTCGACAATACTATAACTATTTTACAAACTGATGACATTGAAATTTTTCACAGACATCTTAACTGACAAAACAGTGACATACAGTTTACAAGGGAGCTCGAGGATAATGGTAAAATACCTTTCTTAGACTGCCTTGTGAGC